>JAVTVY010052191.1:0-26896 GCA_036873755.1 Hanleya hanleyi | reverse complement strand
TAGCCCCTGAGCTGACAGGCAATTGGCTCAGCTGATAGCTCTCATGTGCGCCGGGCTTAAAACACCAGAAAACTACCAAGTTTGGAACATAAATGTAGTACAAACCTGTCTTACACTCCTTTATTTCCTATATTTTCCTATATTTTATTCAGAAAATTCCTATATTTCTCCTATATTTTTGCAAATTTCCTCCTATATTTTCACTGTGAGCCACTTGAAGGCCTGCATGTACTATGACTTTTTTCTTAATTTGGTGGTAATGCAGTTATATAAATTAGGATTTTGGATTATGAATGCGGAAATTCTTTTAATGGATGACGGCTGAAGGTTGAATGATGAACTAGACGATAAAAGGTGTGAAACAGCAACATGGCCAATGTTACATCACACCGAGGTTAGGCAACAAACCATTGGAAATGCTGTACTATTTTACTCATTGAGTTTTACAGGTGATAATTTCTGTTTGCAAATGTCTCAACTCCAAGACAATAACATTTTCGAAGTTGTTTGGATTTTCAGTTTATTATTTTCCAGTTTTTGCAGTACAGCCAAAGTTAAAGCATTATGCGATGCCCAACCTTGACCCGACGTCACGTGGGCAAGGAAGTCGTCTCATGCCTTTCATGGCTAAAGAGCTTGGGACTGTGGGACTATTGAAGGAGGTCCATTTGGTACCTCATTTTTTTGGCCATGAGAAAGAAGAAAAAGACTTTTTACGACTGACAGATCAGTGGATCAAGAAAATGAACATATGATCAAACATTACCACATGAAAAATGTTGAACAATTTACTATTTAGCATATGAATACAAAATTTTACATGGGTGAAGCCTAAACAGTGTGGCTCAAAAACAAATGAAAAAACACATGTCCACATCAAATACATTGTACCAGTATGGATTCATAAGTCTTTAAGTCATTGCTGGAGCCAAGAGGCTGAATTGTTCATGATAAAGCTGATGATGACTCGTTGAGTCTGCACATCTGTAGGTGTTAGAGGTACATGAAGTAGCTTGTTTCTTGGCTGTCTTCCAGATCTCTCTATCATTCTTTCAAAGAGTCGGATGACCACTTGGAGGAGTTGATTTTGAAGCCTCTCCTGTAAATGTCAAATACATATGTCAGTATTTAGACATACAGAAGACACATTAAAAGAGACATTGCAAATCCTTGCCCTCAATAGCCTCAAACATCAACCAAAGAATATATTTACCGTTATTATGAATATCATATTAAAACAAATTAACATGCAAACCGTGTAGACCGTCAAAATTAAGAACCCAGGTGAGATATGATGGTAATGAGAAAAGGTAGATGTTGGGATAATGGCAATACCCCCAAGGCAAGTTTTTGGTGGAGAAGGGACAACCACAATTTCAACATTGCCAGGTGGTACTACCTAAGCCTTTAAGGATCAAGCTCATTCAGAATTGGTTTGTGGAGGAAGTATGAGTACCTGGAGAGAACCACTGCCTGTTGGCAAGTAACTGGCAAACTCTCAAACATGCACCGCCCTAAAATGAGTTAATGGTTACACATTGCATACAGTTTCAAAGAACTATGACAGCGGTTTTAACAAACGGATGGATATTTAACGTGGTTGCAAAAGATAACATGCATATCTATGATTCTGAAACCAAATGTCTCCAGGGGCCCTCTGGTGCATGTGTGAAATTTTGGCAAATACTTGCCGACAGGTGGTGGTTCTCTCCAGGTACTCTGGCTTCTGCCACCACTAAAGATGGCTGTCACCATATGAGTGAAATAACCTTGTCGAGTAGGACGTTAAACCTGTGTGGGATTACAGCGGGATAGGTGGGGTTACTGCTGCATATTGCAGTCCAGTATCCTATTACTTCTGAATAGGTCAGTCCCGTGTGAGATTACTGCTGCATAGGCCAGTCCCGTGTGGGATTATTGCTGAATAGGCCAGTGCCATGTGGGATTACTGCTGGATAGGCCAGTCTGATCTGGGATTACTGCTGGATAGGTCAGTCCCGTGTGGCATTACTGCTGGATAGGCCAGTGCCATTTGGGATTACTGCTGGATAGGTGAATCCTGTGTGGGATTACTGCTGGATAGGCCAGTCCCAAATGGGATTACTGCTGGATAGACCAGTCCGGTCTGGGATTACTGCTGTATAGTTGAGTTCCATATGGGATTACTGCTGGATAGGTCAGTCCCGTGTGGCATCACTGCTGGATAGGCCAGTGCCATATATAATTTGGGATTACTGCTGGATAGGTCAGTCCCATGTGGGATTACTGCGGGATAGCTCTGACCTAGGAAAACATGAAACATGTCCACCAAGATTTATAATCATCTCACAAAAGATTCGACAAACTTTCCATGTACAGATGTAAATTTTTGCCCAACAAAAACCTTATCAATGGAAACGTACAAAGTCTAAACTGCAATAATTAGGACAAAAATTCATATTTAATGTCATATTTCTTAAATAGCACATGCACATCCTCAAATCACATTGAACTTGGGTAGCAAGTGTCAAACTCATCCAATGAAAGCTGATAGCTTCAGAAACCTTTATCATTGGCAAATGACTTAGACAAAACTCTCAAAATTTGAACAAAAATTAATATTTCATCTCCTAAATAGCACAAGTACATCCTCTAATCATAAGAAACATGTGTACCAAGTTTCATAATCATTCAATGACAGCTGACAACAGCAGCAACTGTGATGTACAGATGTACATGTGCACTTCAGCTAAACGCAAAACTTTATAATTTCCATAATTTGGAGATAAATTAATATTTCATCTCAAAAATAGCACAGGTAATAGCACAAATTTCGTAATCATCCAATGAGATCTGACATCTGCAGCAAACTTACCATACATGTATACATGTAGAGGCCTACATGTACAATTCACCTAAACAGAAAACTCTATCATTTGCCATAATTTGGACAAAAATTAATATTCCATCTCAAAAATAGCACAGGTACATCCTCTAATCATAGAAACATGTGCACCAAGTTTCATAATCATCCAATGACAGCTGACAACTGCAACAAACTTTCTAAGTACAGATGTACATGCACTTCAGCTAAACGCAAAACTCTATCATAGGGATTTTAACATTGGAGCACCGCAGGGGTAGTACCCCCAGGTGGAGTACCCACACCCCATATTTTTTGTTTTTTGTTGTTGTATTTTTTCTAAATTCTCTAGATTTTTTTTTGAATTTGCCAAACCAAAAACCTTATGATTTCCAGGCCGGGGACACTGACGACGACATCGTCTTTCCCCCCTCACAATATCTCCCCTTTACTTCGTAAAGCAAGATAAAAATCATGATTTTTATGAATTTCATGATTTTGGGGATCACAGTGACCTTGACATTCGGCCCTGACCTACAATTTGGTATGTGACACATCATGTCCCCCTAATGTATGTACTGACAAAAACATGAGATTGATCTAATCAAAACCCCTCGGCTTTCGCTAAGTGATTGTGACCCATGTGTAGTGTGAACTGGGGAAGAGATAGTTCTATGTGGGATGATCAAGATATACCGGTAGTTGGTTATATTCAGGCATATAGGACAGAAATAGAAAAATTATATATCTGTAAAGGGGCATAACTCTGTAAAATATGGGTTGAGGGGAGCCACTTTCGATAGGCACTTAGCACTCTGTAAAATAAGAACCAAGACAAATAAGCTGTACCGAATTTAACTTGTACATTCAGCTACAGATAACAAAATTGGAGATTATTACATCCAAAAGAGGCTTAACTCCATAAGCCGAGGTGAGTTATCCTTTGTTGGCTTGTAGAATACAACAATATAAATAAGTTTCCAAAATATAGTAGCTATACCAAACACAGTTCTGCAAATATAGTTGGTTATATTCAGGCATATAGGACAGAAATAAAAATTAATATATCTGTAAAGGGACAGTATTCTGTAAAATATGGGCCGAGGGAAGCCACTTTCAATAGGCGTCTGACTTAGCACTAGATAAATAAGTGTTGAAAATTTGGTGGTTGATTCTGCGGTCACAGTGACCTTGACCTAAACTTTGGTACATGACAAACCGTCTCCCCGTAATTTCTCAATGGACACAAAAAATCACAATTTTTAACAATTTCACGATTTTGGGGTCACAGTAACCTTGACTTTTAACCTTGACCTACATTTTGGTATGTGACATATGTCCCCCTATTATCTACTGACACCAAAAAAAAATGTTATTTTAATCATTTCCTGATTTTGGGGTCACAGTGACCTTTGACCTTCAACGTTGTCCTAACTTTTGGTATGCGACACTTCATTTCCCCTTATTGAATCCACTCACAAAATTTAGAAATTTTTAATGATTTCCTGATTTTTCGGTCACACTGACCTTCGACCTCTGACCTCGACCTACATTTTGTATGCAACGCATTGTTCCCCCCTAGGGCATACATTCACCAAAAATTAGAAATGCAGATAGAAAACTGTCAATGATTTCCTGATTTTAGGCAAGTGACCTCTGACCTGAGCCTCGACCTCAATTTTGGTATGCGACACATCGTCTCCACCTAGCGTATCCACTCACAAAAAAATTGCAACTATGGATAAAAAATGTTCACAGATATACACCGGACACGACCACTTCAGTGATTTTCTGTTTTTTAGGCCAGTGACCTTTGACCTCTGACCTCGAACTTCATTTTGGTACATGACACATCGTCTCCCTCAGGCCTCTCATTTTGAGGAGAGTGATTAAGGTTAAAGGATACAATCACTCGCCTCAAAATGAGAGCCCTGCTCCCTGTAGGGTATCCACTCACCAAAAATTGGAACTCTAGATAGAAAAATGTCCCAGATATAGACCGGACACGAGGGACGGACAGACGGACAGACAGACAAACGGATGGAAACCGGCGGGCGTATAAAAAAGCAATCAGAGTCTGCTTCAAGTTTGGAGCACTGTTACATGTAATTGCTTCGGGTATTGCATTTAGTATGTGATGTACATGCACTTCTGGAGATGGAGGGTGGGGCTGATTTTCCTTGGAGTTGGTTCGTCATGATAGGACTAAAATATTGTTTAAAGGGATGTTAAATCCTATTCACTAGCTCACTGTCACCCTTGGAGTGGTCACAATGCCCTGGGATGGGGGAAGGGTGATGGATATGTCACATAAATCTACAATGAGTTGGGGCTCAGTTCCTGGAGGGTGGGGACACTCATGGGGGTAATGGATGTGTCCCATGAGGTTAATGGGTGTGCAAAGTTTGGGAGATAGAGGATGGACTCAGTATCATTAAGGGGGTGGGGATGTAAACTTATATATATATAAGGTGGGGTTAGAAAGGAGTTGTCTTGAATGGGGTCCTTCAAGGGAAAGACAGATTACAAACATTTAAAGGTGAAATGCAAAGGCTTTTAGATTCTCGTTGCTCTCCAGTTATTTGGAAATTACGTCACACTGAATGTTTGAATGCTGCAAGTGGGAAAAAAACAACTATAATTACATGTATATATTGATGTATACAATCAAGTGTTACCCAAGCTTTTACCTTTCACAGAAATTTCAGCATTTGGAAGGTACGATTCAACCTCTTTTGCTGCACTTTAACATCATGGAGTCATAACAGAGCTGTTTCTATGGCTATGGCACTGACTTACTCAAATCCTGAAATATTAAAAAGAGTATTTATACACATGTTACAATATTTTTTTATGATAATCAATATTCACCAAAAAGGAAATGTATTTAGCCCGCTACAACATGTTGCAGAACTGTCAAGAGGAAAATTGTTGGTTCTCAAAGGAATCAGACGGTGGAGTTAGCTAAAATCTGATGTATTTAAACTTGTGGGGTTTTTTTTAACTTCATCAGAGTCTGGTTTTATGTTTGGAGCACAGTAATCTCTTGGGTATTGTATGTAGTAAGTGAGTGAGTGAGTGAGTAGGATTTAACGTCGTTTTCAACATTTTTTGAGTCATATCACGACGGTGCCTACATGTGTCAGAACACGAGTGTCCACAGTTCCTATTATCCTGGACACTGATCAGCCCAGCTAGTAATCTTCATCAGTGTCTGGTCTTAAGTTTGGAGCACTGTAATCTCTTGGGTATTGCATGTAGTAATATGTGATGTACACATGGCAGTGTGACTAACGTGACAGGACCTATGAAGTAGGGTAGGCATTAGGACTCCGACACGCACTGAACTCTTGGAAATCCCCCGCCCCAAGTTGAAATCCTGTCTATATTAAGATCGGCACAGCCCAAGTCAGAATCACCAGTGATTTTCATAAAAAATCACCAGAAATTTTCATTAAATGGCCCATTTCACAACAGAGAGCCAATTTTTCCAAAAAAATAATTTGGTTTTAATGTTATCACCTATGCATGATAACTTAAGTCAATATCCCAAGAAACATGCTTGATACTCATTTTTCAGGTAGAATAGTTTCTGGTTATTTTTATGAGGCTTAACGACAGGTGAAAATTCTGAACTCAAAATTAGCATTTTCACATTATTATTGTAAATAGATCAAAACTGACAAATAATTAGAATTATGTGAGAAATTTTATGTCCATCATCATGAGAAAGGAATGTTTTGACAATATATAATAGGAAAATGTACACTTCTTATTCCATTTTCTCAAAAACATAGTAATATTGTAAGAAATTTCATTTGTTACTTACGTGACAGATTTGTTGAAATTTTTAGCCATGGAAAAGAGAGAGCAAATCAGTCAAAATTTAACTACATTTCTAAAGCTAGTTTGTTTCAAATATGAAATCTGTAGGACAGATAACTGAGATAAGTTTTCAAGAATCAAGGAGAAATGACTAAAAATCAGTTACTTACGTGACATGTCACGTAAGTAACAGGTTTTGTCACGTAAGTAACATAATCATTATAAGCATTCTGATCACTTTTGTAGCTACCATGTTCCAAACTGACTATCCTTCAAGGATGATAAAAAGATACAATAATATCTGGAAACATGAAATACTGAAGAGAAGAGATTATACTCCAGTGACAGCTCAAAATACCCTGAAATTGCTGAATTCTGACAGACTAATGTTACTTGGAGAATTCGGTCCCTCAGTCCAGCATCACAAACTGTACTTGTGTATGGTATACATGAGGTGAACAAAACAGGTGAAGTATGGGAACTGGATTCAACTTCATTAGTTAATGTGCAAATGTATATCAGATCATTATCTGTGGGATTTCTCTTCATGTAACATTTTTATTCATTTTCTTTAGTTTGCTCTCTCAGCCAGACAAAAGGGAAGAAAAACTTCACAGCTACGATCTCATAAATATATTGTAGTATCCTACATGTACCTTCTAAATGGAACATGTTACATCTTTCAGATGGCTGTAGTCAGGTTTAGGTTGCTATTTATGGCGCTCCTGTCTTTTACAAATTTTTACGTCTTTTACACGGCCAACTTCACCGAAAATCTACCAACTCCATTACGAAGTGATCTGGATACAGTGGGTAATTATATTGTCGGTCATCATGACTTTATGAGCAAAAATACTGGACTGGAATATTTAAACTTGATTGTCAGAACGGCGAAGAAAACTTGTACAGAGCAGATATGGGCCACTCGTCAGATTTACCGACCATGTACAGGTGTAAAGTCTTACTGCTTGCTTGTCCTATTGTTAGCCGGCGACGTCCAGCTGAACCCAGGTCCGGTCAAATGTCCGTGCCTTTTGTGTTCGAAATGTGTTCGGAGAAATCAACACGCCCTGACATGCGATCAATGTAATCGCTTTGTCCACAGGAAATGTATGAACATGACCGTAAACGAGTATCACAACATTAGACGAAGTGACACAACCTGGATATGTGCACAGTGCGTTACGCCAGGTGTGAACTTTGCGGAATTTACAAACGATTTAGGATTGATACAAGCTGAAACAAATGTGCACAATCTTAAATTTGAGAGACCGTCCAGCAAAGGTATTGTAATTGGACATTTAAATATAAACAGCCTCGCGGATGATACACATGCCGACAGCTTAAATGTTTTGTTGGAAAATAAACCGATCGATGTACTTTTCATATCTGAAACAAAATTATCATCTAATATAGAAGTGTCAATACCGGGCTACAAGATGATACAACGTGATGACAGAAATCGCCGAGGTGGCGGACTATGTTGCTATGTCAGAGAAGCCGTATCCGCCAAGCCTATACCTCCACCTATGCTGAACGCTCTCGAAAATACCTGGATTGAACTCAACCTACCGAAAACCAGAAAAATTCTTATAGGTGGGATATATAGACCACCTCGATCCAGCATACCGGACTTCTTTGAAATGTATTCAGCACTATTAGATTGCTTAGACCCGGATGTTGAAACTGTCATTTTAGGAGACCTGAACTTGGATACTTTTTACCTGCGGCACGCAGGTCTACGGGAGGCTCGCGTTGTTGTTGTTGTTCTTCTTGTTCTTGTGACTTTTTGAAATGCGCATGCGCTAAGAGAGTGTGATCTCTGCCACACTTTTCTTTTCAACCTCCGATCTCACATGACAACACTGTCTTCAAGCGCGTTTGAATTCATTTGCAACTATATTCGGTGGAATGAATTATTGCTTCGTTGATCTCCGTTCAGACTTCAGTTCTCTTACGTCAGTCGCTTAAAAGCTGTCGATCGTCACATCAGTCACTGTCTTCAGATATTACCATTTTCATTGAACAGTATGCACATGTATATACAATTTAAGATCCTTGGATTTCTTATATACCAAAGAAGATGAGCCGCAGCCTTGTCGGTGGTTCAGCTAATTTGCATACAGTCACAGGCGACTGTCTTAGAAAGTAGAAAAATAAGATCACTACTTCTAGTAATCATTTTATCTACCCAATCTAGATAAAACACAAATTGGCGAAGAAGCATAACAAGTAACGCATTATCATTATGATTAACATTGAATAATACTTGGTATCAAATTATAGATCATGCATCATAAAAACAAACGCAACAATTACGTTTCAGAAGTAAGCGGAACAACTCAGCAACTTTCACCGAATAAAGATGTTTAACTTTACCCCCAAGCAATTCGCATATATGGAAATATGTTTTGAAAGGAAGAATAACTTAACCCTCTGTGGGAATCGAAACAATGACCCTCCAATCCCTGGACTTGCACTTAATGTCTTAGCTATACCGACTCATTGATAATACTCAAAACTGACTTTATGCGCAAACGGTTTTATAATACATAAATGACTATGTAGTATTTAATGAGTCCGACAACCCTATGCGCGAACAGTACATCATAGTTGTGCAGTTATATTGTGTACTTTCGGTTACAAGCATGAAATTTGGCACATAGCTATTTCGAATGATCCTCTTTCAGAACACAGTCCCTCTATCCTCATTCTCGCAAGCCAGGGCCTTGCTTCGCTGGTATTGATGTTCTCGTCCTCTTCCGCACTCATAATCCCTTTAGAATTGCATTAATCACTTCCGTAAAATCAATACTTATGTGTATCAGCAGACAATGGGCAGAAACATGTAGCATTTGACATCATTCTCTCAAGTCAGAGCCCATTTCTGCTAGAAATTTACGTTACTTTGTCAATCAGTTTTACGAATGAAATTACGTCATATATTAGCAGATACTGACCATAAAAGCGATCTATTTGACCTCGTTGTCAAAAGCTAGGACCTTGATTTCCTTGAGAGTTTTTTAAATTTATTTTGATACTTAGATATCTTTCATATTGACTTGGAAGTCATTTTCGCGAATGCAATAATTTGATGTACCAAAAGATAATAACGAGAATTCGACATGATTCTCTTATACACACAGACCTTGTTTAGTGAACTAACCCTGAAATTTCGCACTTAAATCACCTTCCGAATGACTTAATGACAAACATATTCGCGAATTGATTATAGGGAGATATCCATAGATACTGACAACAAATGTTTCTTATTTGCAGAATTTGATTTTAAAAAAAAATTAATAAAATTATCAACCTTCGAAAAGGCTTGACCAAACATGTCGGATGAGGTGATATCTCCTAAGGATGAACTAGGTAATCATTTGTATAGAAGGAGCAAACCATGTATTGATATTGGCTTGCTGCATGGAAAAGAGTGTTAAGGTACCGTATTTAGTTTGCAGATGATAACGCACATAAATGCAGAAACTTAATTTATTATTCTAATCGAATATCAAGACTGTCACAGGCCTCAATTTGAATCGTGGAAATGTCACTATGCCTCTTGAACAGTTCGATAAAGCCTTCAACCCCATTCCATAGTTTCACAGATCAAAGTGATAGACCTGATAATAAATTCATTGAAAATTAACTTTGACGGAAATATAAATTTTCCATTTTGCTCGGCAAAGTAAGCGAGAAGGGAGACTGAAGAGCGTAGATGTTCGCGCTATGACTAAATCCTTGAAATTTGTTTGGATTTCCAAATATTTGAAAGCCTTTTTGATTTGCAAAAATCAACGGCTGAACGGAATGTTTTGAAACTTGGAATTCACGATACTTGTACCAAGACATTGCCAAAGCGATTATTATGACTTCGTCTGTCAATTCAGTATAGACGGCACGGACCAGTCAACATCGTCGGATTTTGAACGAGGAAAGCGAATATATATATATTGTGTCAAATCTATTAGTCAATTCCTACAATTGTGGGTTAGAAGTTGAAAATTACTTCCCTTGGCATGAAACACTTGCAGATGGCGCTTTTTTCTACAATTACCACTACCTCCGCTGATATGTCTTTCACTGTATTATTGCCACTGCCGCAGGTTTTGACTACAATGTAGTCATTTCTCACTTGTTCTAGAAGTGAAGCTAAGAAACTATTGGACATATCAAAGGATAGGGCATTTTCACAGTTAATTAAAGATGCCACTCGGGTAACTCCTACTAGTCAAAGCTGCATAGATCTTATTTTTGTTAATGATCCCAGTAAAATTACACACTCTGGTGTGCTCGAAGTTGGCATATCTGATCATTATTTGCAATACTGTGTCCGTAAAGGACAGATTCCTAAGCTGCCGCCAAAAATCATTAACACAAGATGCATGAAAAATGTTGACGAGCAAAAATTCATAAAGGACGTTAAGGATGCCCCATGGTGGGTTATGAACGTGTTTGATGATATACAGGACGCATGGGACTATTTCCATAAACTTTTTAACTATATCTGTGATATCCATGCTCCAACAACACAACGCAAGGTTAAAGGTCAACCAGCTCCCTGGATAACCGATGAAATCAGGAGTCTCATGTACCAAAGGGACTATTTTAACAAACAGAGAAAAAAGACAAAAAGTACCTTTGATCATGAACAATATAAAAACTTCAGAAATCGGGTGAACATTGATCTCAGAGCAGCAAAAAAGGACTACTTTGAAACGAAACTGTTGGAATCCATGCAGAACTCCAGACAATTATGGACGCATCTCAAACGAGTCCTTCCAACGAAAACTGTGTCCGAAACTGCCGAACTAAATGTTGATAGCGCAGTCATAAAAGACAACTATCAGATTGCAAATGCTTTTAATGCCTTTTTTAGCTCAATAGGAACCAAACTCGCTGAGAAATTTGGAACGGCGCCGTCTAGGACGTCTCAAAATCAAAATGCTGACGGTGTGATTGACTTCAAGTTCTATGAAGTTTTTCCAAATGTAGTCAAAAAAGTAATTATGAAATTACACTCTAAAAAGTCCTGCGGTATGGACCAGATTTATTCGACCTTTTTGAAAATTGCCTCAAATGAAATCAGCCAACCGCTCGCGTACCTCTTCAATATTTCTATGAAGACGGGGAAAATCCCAATAGAATGGAAGGAAGCGAAAGTAACTCCAATTCATAAAGAAGGTGACCTGTCTGATCCTGGAAATTATCGACCTATTTCGGTCATCTCGAATGTAATGAAAATTTTAGAGAAGATAGTTCACAGACAGCTATATGATCATATTTCCTCCCATAATCTACTAAATGTATTTCAGTCTGGTTTTCGACCTGCCCACTCAACTTCTACTACACTCATTAATGTAAGTGATTATATACTCAAGAACATGGAAAGCGGACGCACCACAGGTGGCGTATTTCTTGATCTAAAAAAAAGCTTTCGATACAGTTAATCCATATATTCTTTTGAGAAAATTATCAAATTTTGGTATAAGTGGTGTTGAACTTGAGTGGTTCTCAGATTATCTTATTGGTAGATCTCAAAGTGTCAGTTTTAAGGGATGTATGTCAGACTCCACAAAGCTTAGTTATGGAGTGCCCCAAGGCTCTGTTTTGGGTCCTCTTCTTTTCATTATTTATATAAACGATTTGCCCTCAGTGCTCAAGCATTCTAAGATAGTATTATATGCTGACGATAGTGCTATATTTTATTCTGATGTTTCTGTTTTAAAGATAAATCGGGCCTTAACAGAAGACCTAGAAAGTGTATCTACTTGGCTCAAAGAAAATTGCTTGACTTTAAATGTGGCAAAAACTAAATGCATGCTATATGGAACACATCAACGACTTGCTAAGGAACCCAATTTGAATCTAGATGTGAATGAGTGTCAAATTGACCAGGTTGACGTATTTAAGTATCTTGGTGTTTACGTTGACTCTTGCTTGACATATAGAGATCATGTTGACAAAATCTGTTCAAAAATATCGCAACGGATAGGTGTCATCAGCAAGGTCCGTAAATATATTTCACAGGACTGTGCAAAACTACTGTTTACATCTATGGTAACACCACTATTTGATTATTGTGATGTAGTGTGGTCGAATTGTAGTGACAAGCTCCAACGAAGGCTCCAGGTTTTACAAAATAAGGGAGCACGAATTATTTTGGGTCGTGGGAAACGGGAACACGTAGTAGACATGCTTAAAGATCTAAATTGGTGTGATGTACGGAAACGACAGGAAATGCATGCCCTGGTAATGGTTTATAAATGTACAAATGGAATGGTTCCCTTTTATCTATGTGATTATTTTAATTTTAACTCCAGTGTTCATACTTATACCACAAGGCAGAGAAATGACATTCATATTGTTCTGTGTGCCTCAGAAAGCAAAAAGAACACTTTTTTATATAGAGGAGCTATTTTATATAACAAATTACCGACTGAAATCAAGTCATGTAAATCTCTTTACAGTTTTAAACGTAAATTAAACGCATTTTACGAAGGCAACTGATTTTATTATACTTGTTATTTAATCGAGGTACAAGTGAACTCTAATGCCCCCTTGTATATATTATTGAAATTGTGTTTTAATGTGTGAAAGTTGTGAGATACAGGGCCGTCCTGGAAAGCAGCCGTTTGGTTGAGGATGTATTTACCCTGTTTAAATAAATTATCTATCTATCTATCTGTCTTTCATTCACTTGATTAGATGACAGAGCTAGATTTGTGCTCTTTCACATTAGTAACACTAACATGACTAAAGGTCTTCTTCTGATTAAAAATCACCTTCAGATCACCAGATCTGATGGTGGAAATCTCCACAATATGATATAGATTCTTTAGTACATGTATGTGATTGAAGAACCACACACTAGCCATGTTTTTTGCATTTTTCTTAATGGATGGTATTACAATACTTGAAAAGTTATGGTGATGATGTTCCAATCCACATTGCTTTCTGTCTGTACATGTATCTGTAGCCCTTTCTTCATCATCTTCACACAGTAACTCAGTAAATACATACTTTTGCATGTACATTGTAGTACGGTACTGCAACAGATGCAGCTGTCTGTTTATTGCACATTGAAATAAAGATGCTGAAAATTAATAATCCTGATACAGTACCGGCAGTATAAAGATTTTAATTCATGCTTTCAACATTACATCGTTATCTCTGGCAACACATTATCATGATCGAGTATAGACTCCGCATTTCATTGGATAAATTCATTACCACAATGCACAATACATACTAAATTCTACTGTCTACTATAATGCCTTCGGGTACATCCAGAGAAGCAATGTGGACTACTGGAATATCCTCACCATAACATTTCATTGTGTCATATGTTACTTACGTGACGCTTTTTTGTTACTTACGTGACACTATCAGTGTTGCTTAATTAATTATTAGAACGCACTTAAAATAAATATGCCAAAAAACATGTCTATTGTGTGCTTGTTCACTCTCATACCAAGAATATATATCATCAATTGGGTAGATTTTCCCAATCAAATCAGACGCTTTTTAATCAGAAGAAGAAAATGGAGAAAATGCCGAATTCTCTGCGTTACTTACGTGACAGAGCACAAATCAAGCTCTGTGAACTAATCAAGTGAATGAAAAGAGTTGCAACATTTCTCATATAGAAGGTAGGATACTACTCTTATATACTTATGAGGTTGTAGCTGTGAAGTATTTTTCCTCTTGTCTGGGTGAGTGAGCAAACTTCAAAAAAGGAATGAAAATGTTACTTACGTGACGTGAAATGGGCCAAAAGTAGGTCAGCTCAGAACTTGCTGGTAACAGTCCCCTAATGCACCTTCATGCAAAAAATCAAGGTTCTAACGGTTCTCCTTATTTTGCCGACGAAAGAATTCGGATGGACTCACTCACTCACTCACTACCTGACAATTTGCAGATGGTACATGTAGCCTACTCCTGTCGACTACATAAAAGGAAATTATGTACTTCTGTAACTAAGAATTGTTTTCAACTGATCTGAAGGGGGTCCCAACTTTTGTAGCACAAAGGAAGGCATTTGATGAAAAAACATGCAAATGAACAAAAACTACCCAGCTGTCAGGATTTAAATGCAATTAATTGGGAAAGTTTTCTTTTAAAAGTTTTTCAATTTGATGATATGCATGTACCAGTCTCGGTTTGAGAAATTAGGTCGAGGTCACTCATCATCAAGGTCACTTAGGTCAAGGTCACTGGTCCAACGTCAGAATCAAGTGTGTATGATCCTTTGAGATACTATGGTCCATGCAATAAAAATGGACTTGTAGGTTAACGTCAGGTTATAATTTGACTAGGGCAAGATACATGTACGTCAAGTTTCTTTAAGTGAGCTGAAGTGTTCTGAAAATGCATTTTGCTTTTTTAATTTGGAGGGCTGGGGCCAAAGGTTTATTAAGTTTTTTACTACAGTGACCAATAATTTAGCATGTTTGATATTTCCTGAAATAAAATATTACTGAGTGAAGTTAACTAAATGATTTATTACATAAGGTGTCAAATGCCGTCATCATAAACTAGGTAGGGGTGTCAAATTGAGTCACCCTGAGGCAATGCTAGTAAGCCTCCATCGGGCAAAGAGTTACACCTACATTGTACATCAAGAAATACTGTGCTAATATCATTTAATCAATTTCATGTAACTATTTGTTGTATTTGGAAAAATAGGTCAAGGTCCGTCATCCTCAAAATGGCTCAGTTCTGTAAACCATGCCCATGCATTGCATGAATTTGTAAAGCCATACTTTAAGAGATAATGAGAAAACTGATGAGGATATTAGACAGATGAACAGCATGGTCTTCAGCAAGGCCCCACCTGTCTAAGCCCAGAAAGTCTTTGTGAGTGAGCCCTTGTTCTGAAGAGGAGTAGACATCTTAAAACTTGGATAGGTGAATTATTTTCTGTTGATCAAGAGATAACATTCTAGTATGTACTGTGACCTAATCTTTTCTTCATGCCACATCTTCTGTCTGAAATTTATATCATCTTCATTCATGTCATTGCCAAGCATTTAATCTGCTGAAAAAATTCAATATATGAATTAGTGGAATTGGAAATCAGTGCTATGAATAGACTCAACTTACTTTTCGCTGTTAACAAGAACATGCAGGATAAGTACAGATGATGGCAGAGATCAGCAAGGAAATTCAGACGAAATCTGATCTAAGTGCTCTGAGCACACATTGTACTTGTACATAATTTTACCAATCAGGATTGAAAGTCCATGTATGTTTGACAACTTACAGATGAAAGTAAAACCTATTTTCTAGGTCCATAGTCCACTCCATTTTACTTATTTCTTCTTTTCTCATCGTTTATCTTCAGTTCAATACAATGCTGTCTTCTACTCGCTGTGAGGCATGTTATGTATTTCATCAACTTTATTGTAATGTAACTTTATGAGGGGAGAGGTGTTAATATAGGCCATGCCTGTTCACCAAGTATTCCATATTTATAGCTCATTTCAGTTATTCACAAAGCTATTCAGTATGTGAAAGTCTGTATAGTTACCCTAATAATTCAATCACCGGAAGTGCAGCAAATATGACTTATATCTGGAAATATTCTTCATGGCACCAGCTACAAAGTGTCACATTTGTCATTATGTGATTTTTCTTCAATTTGAATGAAGAATGAGAATGCTACTTTTTCTCTGTGTTTGAATAACAGAGTTGGAAAGTGAACTTCCTGTGACTGAATTATTAGGGGAATTACCATAGTTTGGTTCTGGAAGACGTGATGAAATATTAGTAACTTACAAAAGATGAAGACTCGTCTCAATCCTGCTGGAGATCCAAATTTTGTCTTACTGTGAGCTGCAAGTAGCTGCAAGTAGCTGTTTGGAGTGTTGAAGTCTCTCGTAATCTGCGAACCTGGTGGTGATTCTAGCAGCTCTAGTCAGTTCTTTGGTCAGTCTTCTGGTGCGATCTTTGCACTATTCATGACTATCAAAAGAAAACATTGGAAGAACATATCATCACCTCAATTACAGGAGAGTGAATGAAGATCAGAACTCCATCCACATTTTCATGGAATTTTCTTGTCCTTTTTGAAATTTTGGCTTCTTTTGAAGTAAATTTTCATGATAATAATCATTTTCGGAGTGGTTCCAATTGGAAGGATGATCTGTCATTTGAAGGCAAGTTGCTGACTAAATACATGCACTTAACTCTGAATGTATCAAACTCATACTTCAGTCATTAAATCATTGTATCAGGCAATTTAAATCTTCTACCTCATGTATATAGTAAGCTTACATAGTTACATGGAATTGAACATATCCAACTACAGTTTGTTATAATTGTTCACCTACATATACTCAAAAACAGATCCCGTCTTCTACGTGTCTGTCTTCATGTTAAACATCCAGATATTCACTCGGTACCATGGACATAATATTGACAGTACCAGTACTTTATCATCGATACAGAACGAGATCAGGCAGGCTGCAGTACCTATATGAAGTAAACTCAGTCCATGAAATGCAGCACATTGATCCTATGAAACACAGAAACAATGTATGATAATAGATAAATAGTTAAATATACGAAATAAGAATCATTTATTTGTGTATATGTGGCAGGGAATTTTGGTTTGAGAAATTTGATGATGTCAGAGTTCCAGTTTGCTGAGTTTAAATTTTCTCTCAAATTTCAATGATTATGAATTATTAATAGAATTGAAATACGTAGTTACATATTTATGACTCTCAAGATGTTCAAGGGTCTCACCCAAAGTGGAAGACAAATTTCCAGGTCCATGGAAACTTTCTTTTTTACTGCATTGACACATTGATGATGAAGCTCAGCCTGAAATAAAATCTTTGTAAAATGAGACAGGGTATAAAGTGTGAATATAGTTTGTGAATATGGGAAGGGGGGGGGGGGGGTGTAGAATTACAGCAGGAAATTGTTTTTGAGAGAGCTAGAACTAATAAATAAAATTCAAGGACAACACTATCTTTCTTAAGGATTTTCATGGCACAGACTCTCAACAATATTGAAATTTCAGCACGACAAAACAAGAATATTTTAACAGATTAACACTCACTCTACCCCTCCTGTGTCACTACACCTCCAGTCATCATGTTTATCCATATGACCAAGTTTTGCTGGTGTGTGAAGACCTAACTAAGATAATGTGAGTGTCCATTTCTTGGCACACCTTATACACAGAACTTTGGTAAAGTGTTCTTCTGTGATTGTGTTCATTCATTTATGTTAACTGTATTGCTGATCTGCAAAGACTTTATACCTTGATCAATAAATTTAATATCTACAGTTAGTTTTAAGGTGTTCTGTCTTCATATTGTCTTTCCACCATCAAATTTTATTTGTACAGATTAGGGTACTCAGTGCACTATTCTAACATGTCTAATGTACTTTGTCATACAGGGATACGGTACTGCACATTCAGCAATATTTTCATTATGATCTCTTCACAGACCCACACCTCTTAATCGATGAAGGAATTCATGATCATTTCAGTTTTCACTTTAATAGTTCAGTTTTATTTTCGAGAACTCATCAAACATGTCAAATGGCTTCACTCTGACAGCAGCAGTGCTCAGCTGAGATAATCCTCACAGCTTGAACTGCTACGGACTACTTATACACTAATCTTCAAACATATGGCCTATTGTCTTTCAATAAATGATAAAACATTTCTGAAGCTTTGATTAATCAAAACTGCTCCATAACAAACTTTCATGCATGTCATTGGTCATTGCCTTTTCTGATGTAAACATCTGAGAAGGGTTGTCAATGTTATGCATTGCATCATGGGTTGTTTTGGAGCAGCAAGATTTACTTGGGCCCATGTTCCGGATTCTTTGTTGTTGAAGAATTCTTTAGAATTTCGCTAATTACGATAATGATGTCAGGCTAAACACTCGCATAGTTACCTGTTGCTATAATCCTATTCGACTGTCAACTGGTCAATCACCATCATCACTGCCCGACGCTTGCTGTCACTGTTGTTGTTGTAACAGACTGTTTGAAAACGTCGACATCAAGCAGAAAAACTGTTTTCTGAGAATAGCATTTGAAACCATAATGCATCAACAGGTGGTCAAGAAGACCCAGGGGTCAGTTCAGGTCATCTGGTGAGCAAATCGGACGTAGTCATCGATATTTGTTTCGTGTGGAGGGGCACCTGCTCACCGAGTGTGCTTTCACTGAGATTTTGAAAACAGCTGACCGTGAGCGCGCGACTTGGAACGCTGTTTGACTTATCCGCCTCCAAACAGGAGAGTTCACATACAATCGTCTCCGTGCCGTCTCCGCTCGTTTCCAATGGCCCATTCTCCGTTCATTCTCATGAGAAAACGGAGAATGAGCGGACCGTCAATATATTAGACTATTTCTACCGTAAGACAACAAAGAGCTGCAACGGAGAATGGACGGAGAACGACAAAATGGTACCATTCCGGACCAGAAACGACCGGAGAACACTGTAACGGTCCGTCCATTCTCCGATGGTTTTGTCCGTAACGGTCCACAAAAGTCCGTCTCCGCTCTGGTCCATTGCATTTGTCCGTCCATTCTCCTCGCAACTCCGGTCCGTTCTGTGGAAAATTGCGTGTGTACATGTGAATGTTACACTGTTAATTATGCATACATGTATCACCACCTTCTGTATCAGTCTAGTTAGCTCAACCATCATAATTGTACTCCTGACATTCTAGTACATGTGAATGTTACACTGTTAATTATGCATACATGTATCACCACCTTCTGTATCAGTCTAGTTAACTCAACCATCATAATTGTACTCCTGACATTCTAGTACATGTAAATGTTACACTGTTAATTATGCATACATGTATCACCACCTTCTGTATCAATCTAGTTAGCTCAACCATCATAATTGTACTCCTGACATTCTAGTACATGTAAATGTTACACTGTTAATTATGCATACATGTATCACCACCTTCTGCATCACTCTAGTTAGCTCAATCATCATAATTGTACTCCTGACATTCTAGTACATGTAAATGTTACACTGTTAATTATGCATACATGTATCACCACCTTCTGTATCACTCTAGTTAGCTCAATCATCATAATTGTACTCCTGACATTCTAGTACATGTAAATGTTACACTGTTAATTATGCATACATGTATCACCACCTTCTGTATCAGTCTAGTTAACTCAACCATCATAATTGTACTCCTGACATTCTAGTACATGTAAATGTTACACTGTTAATTATGCATACATGTACCACCACCTTCTGTATCAGTCTAGTTAGCTCAACCATCATAATTGTACTCCTGACATTCTAGTAGTATATGTAAATGTTACACTGTTAATTATGCATACATGTACCATCACCTTCTGTATCAGTCTAGTTAACTCAGCGATCATAATTATGCCCACAGATATTAGAGTACATGTAAATATTGCACTTTGTTAATTACGAAACATGTACCACCAGCCTCTCTATCAGCCCAGACAATATAATACCAGACAATATATTATTATTGTGCTCATGACATTTTAGTATCACTGATAAGTATTTATACATTGGGGTGAGCGAGTAAATAGAATTTTACGTCGCTTTCAACAATATTTCAGATATCGCGAGGAATCAACTAAGCACCACCCAGCCCAATAAATCACTGAGGACAGCATAGAGACACAGACAGGACGCTTACACGGTGCACGTACTTGTTATCACCAACTTTGTATCAGTCTGGGCAATCCAGCCATTTTAACAGTACTCATGACATGTTAGTATCACTATGATAATCATGTATATCGATAGTTCTTTTATATACATGTATATATCTCCAGCTTTTCTATCATTCTAGGCAGATCAACCATTTTAATAATGATCCCGATATTTTAGTATCGCTGCGATAATGGAGTATGATATCACCAGCATTCATATCAGTCTGGACAGTCGAACTATTTAAGTGCTCATGATGACATTTATAATCGGCATAGAATGTACTAGGTCTATGATAATCAGGTGTATTAGCATGTCATATCAGTCGGGACTTCATACCCACCATGTTCTCGACATTTGAATATCAGTTAGTGATTGTGTATCACCGACACCTTGTGAATGTGTGTGATATGATTAACCCTGAATATATGGTACTAGTTAATAGGTGAATTAATCTTAGGATATATACTATGCAAAAAAAAAATGAATATTTTTGCCAGTAATTGAGATAAATTAATTGATTAATTTAATTAACTTTTATGAACGATTGCCATAACTTTGTCGTTTCTAACAAGGTAACTCCGATTCCATAAAGATAGGAGATATTCCAATGAAATACGCTTATATTTAATCTTAAGTATCCCTGCTAAACAGGATGTTATCGTATTACGAAATTAGTAATCTACTGCCCTGATTCTTAACCATGGACATGATTGACGTCAAGTTATTTATGAGTTACCGTAAACTGGGATGTATTTGGACGGATTTGAAGGTTTTTTCTCATCCACAGATTTCATTCTTTTACAGAATGTGATCATATCTGGCACAGCTATTTAATGACGTTTCACTTATAGCTCTGAAAATTTAGTCCATATCAGGCAAGTATTAATTAAGCTAATTAAGCCTAAAACCGTCCGAATTCATCTCATTTGTTGGGGTGAATTCGGACAAGCACTAATTATGCGACGTCGGCCGAAAACATGCCTTCTGTGAGGCATATTCGCACACCCTGACGTTAAATGAAACCGCTAGTCATTTTCGACTCATTTTCAGGGGATTTCATGACATTGGAGAAAATTCGAAAAATGGACCAAAGGCAGATAACTCTTGATATCATGGAAAGTTATAATCGGCTTTAATTAGGTATGTGACTTCACGATTACCTACAATTTGTGGGGTTTTTTTTTCGAGCATAACTTGAAATAATAAATGGGAACGGACACCACGGAAATATCTTTATCGATTATTTTTAGCGTGTTATAATTCATCTCTTTGTCCTGAAGAATTTCAGTCAAAGGTATAAACTGAACATTTCTCGAAAAAGTTTGCTTGTTTGATTTTATTCTTGGGTTCAGTTATGTGTTTCGTAAAATATGCATCAACATATGGAAAGGGCTTTGAACTTTCGTGACCAGTAGAAGTTTTGCAAAAACTGAAAAGAGAAGGAAAAAGGAGTACAAAGTTTTCAAACTTCCATAGAAAATGCTCTGGTGGCTAAGATGATCATTTCGATGTCGTTTGATAACCTGACTGTGAGAAAATAAACAACAGAAGAAAAATCAAGGTTTAGTAAATAATGAATGTAAAAAAAAAAAGAACTTTTGTACTTTTCTTGGTCTTTTGTCCGAATTCGCCCCACTGTCCGAATAAGTAGTAGGAAAAGTGCAAATTGCCTCTTATTTGTGGCGCGCTCTGCCTTCTGGTTCAAGATGGCGGCACGTCCGGTGTCGAAAACTGGCCATTTTGTCGGGATGTGGTCATGTAGTGTCGAAAACTGGATCCTGTATGGGCCCCGTTAGCATTTTGGGGCCTAGAGGTGGCTCTAGAGGTCCGATTGAGTCGAGTGAGGTATCATTGTAAAGCATACGTGAGGGAGCATCCAGCGGGCTGGGTGTGACGTAGAAATGACGTCATTATGCGCATGCGCAGTAGACCGAGACTATGCATATAGACGTTTTGTGGGCGAGAGGGGCCACTAGTGGGCCAATTGGGTCGAGTGAGGTATCATTGTGAAGCATAGGTGAGGGAGCATTCGACGGTATGGCTGGGACGTAAAACTGACGTCATGCTGCGCATGCGCAGTGGAGAAAGAAAACGTCTATTTGCATAGTCTCGGTCTACTGCGCATGCGCAGAATGACGTCAGTTCTACGTCACATCTAGTTTTCGACACTACATGACCACATCCCGACAAAATGGCCAGTTTTCAACACCGAACGTGCTGCCATCTTGAACCAGAAGGTAGACGCCGCCATCTTGGATATGTCCCATAATGCACCGGGTCAAAATACTCGCTTCTGATTGGCTGAGGGGAGCGCGCTACCTAACCGGAAGTGAGCGCGCCACAATTAAGAGGCGATTTGCACTTTTCCTACTACTCGAATACACCTCAGTTTACGTTACATACCAATGTTCTGCTTCTGTAATAGCTATTGAGAGAATGATCAACCAAAGTCAATGATTTTAAACAAACACTTGTGACATTCAATTAACCCTCAGGTCCATACTGGCCAAACAAGCTGGCATAAAATACTCAAATTCTGAGCAAATACTGATTTTATTATCTCTCATTATCAAATTGTGTAGCGTTAACATATCCATCAATCTCACATCAAATAAATTCAATGAATTGTATTGCTCAAGTTTTTGACAATCCTGAATGTTTATACTCCATGTAAGGATCACGAGACAATGCATACAATAGCCCAGTTTGGGGAAAACAATATGTCTAGACTTGAGCCTTTTCAGCTGCACAAAGACTCAGACAATAGCTTCCTGTATGAATTGTTACCATCTTGGACTTGGATATATGTATGATATTACCCATTTGAATACATTGCGAGCCTACCTGGGGTTACAGGACCACGTTAATATTTAACAGAGAGAAACCTAATGCCTAAAAAATGTTCATATTGCACAGGTTTAATAGCTAAAAGAATTATTAACATCTGTTCAATCCAGGTATATCAGGTTTGAGCTAGTACACTGTATGTTCTAGTACACTGTATGGTCATCCAATATATACATGTAATATGAACTACATATATTTTATGCATTCTGACATTTCTAAGTGTTCTGAAAACAATACTTCTGATGCATACTATCAAACTGATACGTCTGGATTTGACAAACAATGCTATTGTTAAACATATGTTTAATATTCTTAGCAATATACATGTACATGTTACCAGGAACTCATCACTACTACTGATGATAAGCATTGATGAGGTTCTGATGATATGAGTATCTACATACTTAAACTTTTTATCTACTTTAAGTATTCATCAGTCTGGGGTTTTTCAACAGTAATCTATATTGCGTTATGTTGTCACTTGACAATTACAAAATACATGTTGTCATTCATTTCATGGAATATTGATGGCCTAAAAAATGAACTTGAGACCCAGAATGTCCAACAACTTTCAGGATCACATGACGTAATATGTCTTCAGGAATATCCTGGTTCTAAAAATTATACTGAGAATCACAATGTCATGATGAACCTAACACAGTATGAAAGACTCAGAGCAACTGTGTGATAGGGGATCAGGTGGGTTGCTTGTTCTCTATAAATGTAAATATTACTCAAACTTTATAGAAATGCCTACATACAACACTTCTATCTTACGGATTAAACTCCCGGGCATATATTTGGCTGGCAAGTTGGCCTTTATATGTGAACCTTCTACATACCCCTATTGATTCGCAATACGACAACGACCAGTATAGTATGTTGGAAAATGAAATTGAAAGATTTAGTTCCAAACGAGCGGTCATTCCTATCGGCGATACAAATGCAAGAACTGTCATAAACAATATATTATTGGAGTGAGTATATAGTCCAGTATAGTGATAAGTTTATACCGTTGCCAAACGATTATATTTTAGATTTTATCAACCGTCAAAAGAATTCTCATGATAACTGTAATGTGATAAACACCATGGGGAGGCAATAGATGAATTATGTATACGACAGAAATACGTGAACTAAATGGTACGTCCATAAAATCATCTTGGATATTCACAAATTAAGGATGTAGTGGTTGATTATGTCCTTCTCCATCAAAATACATACGATCCATAAGGTGGTTATCTTAAATGTTAAAGAAATTACTCAACATCGTCCAATATCAACTTTATTCAAATGCAGTAAAAGTAATATTATGAACCACATAAACAATGTTAACTTGCACCCTACATCGGTTTCATGCAAGATTGCAGAAGGAAATAGTATGTTTTAAAGTGAGGAATTACTGTCTGTTGAATCCCAGAATTATATACAACGCATCATGTCGTGTGACATAACTGCAGCCACAGAAAGTATTGATACATAGTAGAACCATTCAACAATAAACTAGTGTCTGCAGCAGCAAAAATTAATAACAACGAGAGATCCTGAAGGATCTTGGCGCCCACCATTGTCCGATAATTGTAAGCTAATGACTAGAGGAACTTTTTGTCCATTGTTACTAAGAACAAACGATTGATTTGTAATTTTGTTTACAGAATTTCGAATCTGAGCGAAAAAGATTGAAAAGGGCCACTGAAAAACACCAAGATATAATCTAAGTTTCAGGAGTTTCAAGATTTCTAGAAACTGTACTTATGTCAGTTGTTATAATACAAGAGAAATGAGCAAAGTTAGTCTGAAAGTGAATGTACATGTACGGCGGATCCTTCGCCTTTGTTTTGTAGTATTTTTTTTATTTATTTTTTTGCACGTGTCATCATTGGGTACTGGAAGCGAAGACCAATCTCTTTGACACTTTGGCATGAGCTATGAAAAATACTTAAGATTTTATAATCAGGAACAAATGCTAATTCTGCTCTGTTTATTGGGCTATTTTGAGATATCTCTTAAGATACCATGCTCGAAAATAGTAAGATGGTACAATATTTAATACTGAAGGGATCCGGTCTGTGCAGTAATGGGTATCTTGCACAACTAGACCCCAAGGGGAACCTGTGTACCAAATTTTAGAAAGATCCATACAGTAGTTCCTGAGAAATCGCGATAACAAGGTTTCGTGGAGAAATCCAAGATGGCTGCCTTGTGGCCATATTGGATTTTCGATTCGAACCGAAAAATGTATCTTGCACAAGTAGACCCTAAGGGGAACCTGTGTACCAAATTTGAGAAAGATCCATACAGTGCTTCCTGAGAAATGACGATAAAGTTTCATGGGGAAATCCAAGATGGCTGCCTGGTGGCCATATTGGATTTTCGAATCGGACCAGAAAAGGCACCTTGCACAACCAGACCCCAAGGGGAACCTGTGTACCAAATTTGAGAAAGATCCATGCAGTAGTTCCTGAGAAACCGTGATAAGGTTTCATGGGGAAATCCAAGATGGCTGTCTGGTGGCCATATTGGTTTTTCGAATCGGAGCGAAAAAGGTATCTTGCACAACTAGACCCTAAGGGGAACCTGTGTACCAAATTTGAGAAAAATCCATAGAGTACTTCCTGAGAAATGACGATAAAGTGTCATGGGGAAATCCAAGATGGCTGCCTGGTGGCCATATTGGATTTTCGAATCGGACCAGGAAAGGTATCTTACACAACTAGATCCCAAGGGGAACCTGTGTACCAAATTTAAGAAAGATCCATACAGTACTTCCTGAGAAATGACGATAACGAAGTTTCATGGGGAAATCCAAGATGGCTGCCTGGTGGCCATATTGGATTTTCGAATCGGACAAGAAAATTTATCTTGCACAACCAGACCCAAAGGGGAACCTGTGTACCAAATTTGAGAAAGATCCATGCAGTAGTTCCTGAGAAATCGCGATAACAATATTTCATGGGGAAATCCAAGATGGCTGCCTGGTGGCCTTATTGGATTTTCGAATCGGACCAAAAAAGGTATCTTGCACAACTAGATCCCAAGGGGAACCTGTGTACCAAATTTGAGAAAGATCCATGCAGCAGTTCCTGAGAAATCGCGATAACAAGGTTTCATGGGGAAATCCAAGATGGTTGCCTGGTGGCCATATTGGATTTTCGAATCGGCCCAGAAAAGGGTTCTTGCACAACTAGACCCCAAGGGGAACCTGTGTACCAAATTTGACAAAGATTCATGCAGTAGTTCCTGAGAAATCATGATAACAAGGTTTCATGGGGAAATCCAAGATGGCTGCCTGGTGGCCATATTGGTTTTTCGGATCGGATCGAAAAAGGTATCCTGCACAACTAGACCCCAAGGGGAACCTGTGTACCAAATTTGAGAAAGATCCATCCAGTAGTTCCTGAGAAATCGCGATAACAAGGTTTCATGGGGAAATCCAAAATGGCTGCCTGGTGGCCATATTGGATTTTCGAATCGGACCAGGAAAGGTATGTTGCACAACTAGACGCCAAGGGGAACCTGTGTACCAAATTTGAGAAAGATTCATGCAGTAGTTCCTGAGAAATCATGATAACAAGGTTTCATGGGGAAATCCAAGATGGCTGCCTGGTGGCCATATTGGTTTTTCGAATCGGACCGAAAAGGGTATCTTGCACAACTAGACCCCAAGGGGAACCTGT
>JAVTVY010052190.1:0-267432 GCA_036873755.1 Hanleya hanleyi | reverse complement strand
CGGTGGTGGCGGTGGTGGTGGTGGTGGAATGTGGTGGTGGTGGTGTGCGTGTGTGTGTGTGGTGGTAGTGTGTGGTGGTGGTGTTGGTGGTGGTGTCTGTACATATAAGTGGCAATACACTTGCTTTTATAGACAGTAACGGCCGTCAACGTTTAGCTTAACGCTTCAACGCCCTAGTGAACTAGCTCAGAAGCCCTGATTGTCATGGAATTGCCTCCAATACATCGCTGCTCGGAAGTGACGTCATCGTACGCAGGCGCTCACACACATGCCCGTACGGGCTATAGGGTACACCAGGGTGTGGGTGCACCAGGTATGTGTGTGTGCGCCTGCGTACAATGACGTCACTTCCGAGCAGCGCAGGGTCAAAGGTCACTTTCGGTCACGTAGTCAAAGGTCACTTCCGGTCACGTGACCGAAAGTGCACTCAGAGTTCAAAGGTTAATCGGCCTCCAAACCCCCTTTGACGCCCGTCAATGCCCGGTGGTGGCGGTGGTGGCGGGTGGCGGTGGTGGTGGTGGCGGAATGTGGTGGTGGTGGTGGTGTCTGTGGTGGTAATGTGTGGTGGTGGTGTTGGTGGTGGTGTCTGTACATATAAGTGGCAATACACTTGCTTTCATAGAAGTAACGGCCGTCAACGCTTAGCTTACCGCTTCAACGCCCTGGTGAACTAGCTCAGAAGCCCTGATTGTCATGGTGGTGGTGGTGGGAGCTCCCGTGTGGCAGAGCTCTTGGATCGGAGCTCTTGGAGCTCAAAGCTTGTGGAGCTCAGAGCTCGGAAGTGACATTTGCATATGACCTCTGTGAGGTCACTTCCGCTTCCGTTCACGTGACCGGAACTGACCTTTGACCCCTGCGCGCAATTTTTATCCGGTATTGTTAGCGCGCGCAGGGGTCAAAGGTCAGTTCCGGACACGTGAACGGAAGCGGAAGTGACCTCACAGAGGTCATATGCAAATGTCACTTCCGAGCTCTGAGATCCACAGGCTTTGAACTCCAAGAGCTCCGATCCAAGAGCTCTGCCACACGGGAGCTCCCACCACCACCACCGGGCGTTGACGCCCGTCAATGGCCGGTGGTGGCGGTGGTGGCGGTGGTGGTGGTGGTGGAATGTGGTGGTGGTGGTGTGCGTGTGTGTGTGTGGTGGTAGTGTGTGGTGGTGGTGTTGGTGGTGGTGTCTGTACATATAAGTGGCAATACACTTGCTTTTATAGACAGTAACGGCCGTCAACGTTTAGCTTAACGCTTCAACGCCCTAGTGAACTAGCTCAGAAGCCCTGATTGTCATGGAATTGCCTCCAATACATCGCTGCTCGGAAGTGACGTCATCGTACGCAGGCGCTCACACACATGCCCGTACGGGCTATAGGGTACACCAGGGTGTGGGTGCACCAGGTATGTGTGTGTGCGCCTGCGTACGATGACGTCACTTCCGAGCAGCGCAGGGTCAAAGGTCACTTTCGGTCACGTAGTCAAAGGTCACTTCCGGTCACGTGACCGAAAGTGCACTCAGAGTTCAAAGGTTAATCGGCCTCCAAACCCCCTTTGACGCCCGTCAATGCCCGGTGGTGGCGGTGGTGGCGGTGGTGGTGGTGGCGGAATGTGGTGGTGGTGGTGGTGTGTGTGGTGGTAATGTGTGGTGGTGGTGTTGGTGGTGGTGTCTGTACATATAAGTGGCAATACACTTGCTTTCGTAGACAGTAACGGCCGTCAACGCTTAGCTTACCGCTTCAACGCCCTGGTGAACTAGCTCAGAAGCCCTGATTGTCATGGAATTGCCTCCAATACATCGCTGCTCGGAAGTGACGTCATCGTACGCAGGCGCTCACACACATGCCCGTACGGCCTATAGGGTACACCAGGGGGTGGATGCACCAGGTATGTGTGTGCGCGCCTGCGTACGATGACGTCACTTCCGATCAGAGCAGGGTCAAAGGTCATTTTCGGTCACGTGGTCAAAGGTCACTTCCGGTCACGTGACCGAAAGTGCACTCAGAGTTCAAAGGTTAATCGGCCTCCAAAACCCCTTTATCGCTCGTTAAGGCGCTGAGACGGGCGTTAAGCCGTAAAGATAGAGCGTTAAGGCATTGAGACGGGCGTTAAGGCGTAACGACGGGTGTTATCGGGCATTGAGACGGGCGTTAAGGCGTAACGACGGGCGTTGACGGGCGTCACTGCATTTCGATGTATTGGAGGCAATTCCATGACAATCAGGGCTTCTGAGCTAGTTCACCAGGGCGTTGAAGCGTTAAGCTAATCGTTGACGGCCGTTACTGATTATAAAAGCAAGTGTATTGCCAAAACACGCACAGTCGACGTTCAACCGTCAATATGGTTTATACTTGCTCTGAGTGCCAACGCACGTTCACCAGACGTTACGATATGATGCGACACGAGAAAAATATACATGGGATTGAAGACTCCGAGGCACAAGAAGCTGATACAGAAATTGATGAGAGTCTATCTACTGATAAGGAGAGCTTGACCTCAGATAGTCAGCCTACATCCCAGGAAAGTGAGATTGCTGAGAGTCTATATACTGATACGGAGAGCTTGACCTCAGATAGTCAGCCTACATACCAGGAAAGTGAGGCAGAACCTTCCTTCTGGGATCGTATTGTGACAGCAGCTATCAATTACAACACATATAAGGGAAGTGGGAAGAGGTGCCGACATACTGACTGCGTCACATGACTTCACAGAATAGTCCTCTGGTTAACCTATTCTAAAGCACATACCAAGAATCTAACGATTAGTGATATGTGTTGTATCTCAGGTACGCTTTTATTGTACCTGTTCATGTGGCAACTTGGATGATATGACCACACGGCCCCTAGCACCGGCATAAGCGGTATTAGATACAAATCTAGAGAGCTATGATGGAAATGCTCTGACAACTCGTATACTGGTTATTGGTGAGCTGTTTCGCTGTGACAGCTCGTATATTGGAGATTAGTGAGCTGTATCGTCGTCAGATGTAAATGACGGCATTTAACACAAAAGACTAGTCTGTAAGGCCCGATGTCGACCCAGCATCAACTTCCCACAAGTGCCAACATATATCAAAGACCAAAAGGTCTGTACAGGGGGCGGGCCTCGGGGACGAAACGTCCACCAGCAGAATCTCGCCATATACAGGAAAAAATACTCATGCTGCAGCGATCGAGGACGCCGGACAGGATAACTTACAACAGGCGTACACCCAAATGCGCCCCTGCATCAGGAAACCAGCCATGGCGATCTATGAACAGTATACCTTACTACCACTTGAAATGAAAGGCGACCCCACGCACAGGTCCATCTTGAAGACCAAGCGTCACTTGGAAGAGGATATGGGGCTACCACCCACTGAGGCCCTGGAAAATGCGATCAGGATGCGCAAACAACTCTTTCAGGACATGCTGCCCGAACAATATCCAGGCCTGCCCGACGACGATTAAGTCACACCGAGCAAAGATGAAAGTTTCTGAAACGGCGACTTCCGATTGGACAAGAGCAGTCGAGAAAACATCTAAAGCAGTAACGGGCAAGAACGAATATGATTGATACAGCTCCAAATGGCGACCTCTGATTGGACAAGAGTCTTCTTAAATTGTAAATATACCCAACGCTCTCCCAGCGTGGGTATGATGTGCTGGAGGGGAGAATAAACCACATGAAAAGAAAAAAACATGTTGTTGTTGTTGTTCTCTCATCTCTCATCCTTGATGTTGTTGTTTTTCTTTCATCTGTGTATATCATGGCGTCAAGGCGTTATGCTAGGGCGTTAAGGCGTAACGACGGGCGTTAAGGCGTAACGACGGAAGCTCGGAGCTCGGGGAAGGAGTAGCCGGGAGCTCCGAGCTCGGGGATGAGGCAGGCGGGAGCTCGGAGCTCGGAGCCCCAAAACTGTTGCTTTCTATACTACTCCTAATCCCCCACCCTACCACGCTCAGCAGGCCCCGATAAGCCAGGGACCGATATTAGCCTTTTGGGACAAGGTTGATAAGAGTTTTCCCCTATTGTAGGGTAAAGTCCGTGTTCCGCTTGTTATAGTTTCGGGACAAATCCTAAATTTACATACACCCACCCGACTGAATTGGTAGGCAGGTCCCGATAAGCCCGGGGACCGATATTAGCCCTTTTGGATAGGGTTGATAGAGGTTTCCCCCTATTTTAGGGGTAAAGTCCGTGTTCCGTTTTTTATATTTTCGGGACAAATCCTAAATTTACATACACCCACTCCAGGCAGAACCCGATAAGCCCGGGGACCGATACTAGCCCTTTGGGAGAGGATTGATAGGGGTTTTCCTCTATTGTAGGGGTAAAGTCCGTGTTCCGCTTTTTATATTTTCGGGAAAAATCCTAATTTTACATGCACCCACCCATGCACCCAGGTCCCGATAAGCCCGGGAACCGATATGACCCCTTTTGGATAGGGCTGATAGGAGTTTTCCTCTATTGTAGGGGTAAAGTCCGTGTTCCGCTTTTTATATTTTCGGGACAAATCCTAATTTTACATGCACCCACCATGCACCCAGGCCCCGATAAGCCAGGGACCGATATTAGCCCTTTGGGATAGGGTTGAGAGGAGTTTTTTCCTCTATTTTAGCGGTAAAGTCCGTGTTCCGCTTTTTATATTTTCGGGACAAATCCTAATTTTACATACACCCACTCCAGGCAGAACCCGATAAGCCAGGGACCGATATTAGCCCTTTAGGATAGAGTTGATAGGGGGTTTCCCCTATTTTAGAGGTAAAGTCCGTGTTCCGCTTTTTATATTTTCGAGACAAATCCTCATTTTACATACACCCACCCATGAATGGCAAAATCCTTCCGTAGGGACCCCAAGTCCCCGACTCAAATGAATGGACGGCATACAAGTCCGTACATGCACTCCTAATCAGGTGACCGCCGCATGATGGAAAAAACCCAGAACCAAGTCAGTACATCCCATACAGTCATACCCAGGTCACGCCCGATTCACGCAGACCGGAAGTGACGTCATACACCTGCGCACTCCCCGTGATGGAAAAAACCCAGACACAAGTCAATACATGCATTCCATACAGTCAGACATACCCTCAGCCCTCTATATACTTGGGACTACTTTCTGTCTGCGGAGGCAGACCGCATCACCGCCAAACCGCATCACCGCGTAAGAATCCCCTAACATGTCTAAACATGATTCAAAGTCAGAGACGGGATGAAAGGATACAGGTCAGCTCAAGTGCACTCAATGACCTTTGACCTCCGCCACGTGACCGCCACAAGTTTAAGTGCAAAGAGGTCAATGCGCGGGTTAATCACGGCTATATACTACTAATATATATATAATATCGGCTTTAGGAGCTGTACCATTATTCAGTCTATCAGAGGGGTAGTAAATGTACGTAATCCAGACTCCGGTCTTCGATCTTCCCCTTTGTGGAAGCTGAGGTGGCCGAGTGGTCTAGGGCGCTTGCATATTCACTACTGGCGATTTGGTGCCAAACTCGGGTTTGAGTCTCGCATGGACTGACTCATCCAGCACTGGTATTTGTGCTTTATCAAGAAAGTGACATGCTAGAAATAATTGGATATAAATGTTACCTACTTTCTAAATGGCATTAGTATATATGAGTTATTATGAGTTTAAAAGCTTCTGTGTACATTGTGCCATGCGTGTCTTGGCTTTTCCCAAAACACAAATCTATGGTTTGAGTGAGAATTGAAATTCGACTTAACTATTTAAAAAAGAAGTGTTAGTAGTATAGAAAACACGGGAAAGGTCACATTTTGCCGGGGGAGGTAACTCTTGGTGGCGGTAGGTGGCGTTGTGGTTCTGGATTGCATCAGCCTTGGCTGGATGCCAAGTTTTGTGTTCCCCCGGGTACAATTGAAGGGGGTACTTGGTCAAACTACCTCCGGCACAGAAGAGTTCCAAAGGGGAGTTAACTCTTGATGCACTTTTGTGATTTTTGGTCATAGTAATGGTTTTCTCCCCTGATTCGAACATTGGCATATTAAATCTATACGGGAAAATGCCTGTATGGGGTATGGGATATCCGATGGGGTCGAGTGAGGTATCATTGTGAAGCTTAGGTGAAGGGGCATCTGATGGGCTGGGTGTGGAGTTGGAATAGCGTCATGCTGCGCATGCGCGGTGGCCCAAGGGTATGGAAATAGGCGTTTTGGAGCTAAGGGAGCCACTAATGATCCATTGGAGTTGTATGAGGTATCATTGTGAAGCTTATGTGAAGGGGCATCTGATGGGCTGGGTGCGGGGTTGAAATAGCGTCATTCTGCGCATGCGCGGTGGCCCAAGGGTATGGAAATAGACGTTTTGGGGTCTATTTGGGCCCCTGGTCATCCGATGAGGTCGAGTGGGGTATTGTTGTAAAGGATACGTGAGGGGGCATCCGCCTGGACTTGTATGACGTGGAACTGACGCCATTCTGCGCATGCGCAGTAGACAAAGTGTATGGAAATAGACGTTTTAGGGTCTAGGTGGGTCCCTAGTGGTCCGATGGAGTTGAGTGAGGTATCAATGTAAAGCAGTCGTGAAGGAGCATCCAGTCATGGATAGGTGCATGTAAAATTAGGATTTTTTCCCTAAAATATAAAAACGGAACACGGTCTTTACCCCTAAAATAGAGGAAAACACCTATCAACCCTAGACAAAAGGGTTAATATCGGTCCCCGGGCTTATTGGGACCTGCCTATCAAGTCAATGGTGTGGATGCATGTAAAACTTTCTCCAGAAAAAAGCGGAAAGCGGACTTTACCCCTAAAATAGGGGAAAACACCTATGAACCCTATCTCAATTCCGGAGCTCCGAGAGCTCCCGAGCTCCCAGTTCCAAGAGCTCCGGAGCTCCGAGCTCCAAGAGCTCCGGAGCTCCGAGCTCCAAGAGCTCCGGAGCTCCGACGCCACCACCGGACGTTGACGGGCGTTGCCACAAGAGAACTCGGAACTCGGCGCTCCGGAGCTCTTGGAGCTCCGGAGCTCATGGAACTCGGAGCTCCGGAGCTCCGAGTCGGAGCTCCGAGTTCTCTTGTAGCAACGCCCGTCAACGCCCGGTGGTGGCGTCGGAGCTCCGGAGCTCTTGGAGCTCGGAGCTCCGGAGCTCTTGGAACTCGGAGCTCGGTAGCTCTCGGAGCTCCGGAATTGAGATAGGGTTCATAGGTGTTTTTCCCCTATTTTAGGGGTAAAGTCCGCTTTCCGCTTTTTTCTGGAGAAAGTTTTACATGCATCCACCCCATTGACTTGATAGGCAGGTCCCAATAAGCCCGTGGACCGATATTAGCCCTTTTGTCTAGGGTTGATAGGTGTTTTCCTCTATTTTAGGGGTAAAGTCCGTGTTCCGTTTTTATATTTTAGGGGAAAAATCCTAATTTTACATGCACCTATCCATGACTGGATGCTCCTTCACGACTGCTTTACATTGATACCTCACTCAACTCCATCGGACCACTAGGGATCCACCTAGACCCTAAAACGTCTATTTCCATACACTTTGTCTACTGCGCATGCGCAGAATGACGTCAGTTCCACGTCATACTAATCCAGCCGGATGCCCCCTCACGTATCCTTTACAACAATACCTCACTCGACCTCATCGGATGACCAGGGGCCCAAACAGACCCCAAAACGTCTATTTGCATACCCTTGGGCCACCGCGCCGCGCAGGATGACGCTATTCCACTCCACACCCAGCCCATCAGATGCCCCTTCACCTAAGCTTCACAATGATACCTCACTCGACCCCATCGGATATCCCATACCCCATACAGGCATTTTCCCGTATAGATTTAATATGCCAATGTTCGAATCAGGGAGAAAACCATTACTATGACCAAAAATCACAAAAGTGCATCAAGAGTTAACTCCCTTTGGAACTCTTCTGTGCCGGAGGTAGTTTGACCAAGTACCCCCTTCAATTGTACCCGGGGGAACACAAAACTTGGCATCCAGCCAAGGCTGATGCAATCCAGAACCACAACGCCACCTACCGCCACCAAGAGTTACCTCCCCCGGCAAAATGTGACCTTTCCCGTGTTTTCTATACTACTCATCTGCCACGGACTCATATCCTAGATTTGACAACAAATTCGTGATAGGGAATTGCTCTGGATGCTGGGAATGATAATGTTAAACTGTTCGTCAATGTAACACACCGTCGATCAGAAAAATCCGATATCACCCAACACCCAACGGGTACACCGCAGTCATGGTCGAAGAAAGTTTAATCGATCGACGATTCACAGTCGTATTACTGTGAAATACTAGTGGATTTATGTAACACGCCAAATAGTGTACACACTTTGGTGACATTACTGTATGCGCTACCACTGAGGATCCTAAATCAATTGACCAAAGAGGTCCAAGAGGCTGTGTCATCAGAATACAAAATACCAGCAATCATAACTAAAATATCTCAGAATATAGCGTACTGTCGATTATACCGTCCAGTGAAAACAATCGAAAAACTCCATGACTGGCTATTCTTGAAACTTCTGTATTTGGATGAAGCAATGGACATAATAAACATCCCCTGAATTCTAAATAACCCAGAGTTTGGAAATGCTGTACATATTTATTTCAAGTTCACGGAACCGCCTTGTATTTCTTACCAGTACGCTAAATCAACAGCAAGTAATATTTTTAATCACTTCAAAGACATCAAAGAGTTTGACTGGAACGGATACATGTCTGGTGCTTATGCGTGCGACTGTGAGTCGTCGACATTCATCTGGAACCATGTAGGCATATTGTGACTGGTAACGTTGATATAGTGTACAATATGGACCTTAAAAATACTCCTGATGAAGGACCCAAAATATAGAGAACCGAAAAATATCAATCTCGTGGCCGATCAAAAGATAATCCTTAGGGCACTTGAACGATAAACAGTAGAGTCTACAGTACTCGATGACTGGTTGGGTCTTTCCAAAGGCAAGTTAAGTTTGTCGATACTATCCGTCACATCGTCAGAAATACCTTTCCCGGAGCAAAACAACACCGAGAGACCCCATGACGCAAAGTCCTTGTTGGCCTCCATAGTAAATTCGTCACTGTTCCAGCAGGCCAGGCCCCAAATATTATACTATTTATATGTAAATATTACTACCAGGTGATAGTTGAAAAGTTGAGTATAGCTATTCCACGAGCTTCTATATACACTTACTCCAATGGAATTACTGTGGAGAATGTATTCAACAAACACAAGCAGTTTATCAAGGAAAGATAACTACTCATACCGATATACCAGTATTGGACTGTCAAAATGCATACAACACTATACAAAGCTAGATTTATAGCTGGTTCCAGAAGTTGTACAACATGATCTTGGGGGAATTATTGCGCTGCCATCTCAAGAAATTCAGATGTCGAATGCATATGGATACTTCGATATTCAAAGAAGCCTTACGGAAGAACTAGATAGCAAAGGACACATGCCATAAACACGTGTATCTACTTGAGATTTCTCGACTCTCTATACTACTATTCCTCATCAGAACCTCTTTGTACACCTTAATTCATTAATAATATCGGTGTATATAGCACGGATAAAACTGTTATAGTTCTGACAAAACTGGTCACCGGCATCGTACACAAGTCTTTCTTCAGTTCTACTGCACAGAAAGGATATCATTCTTGGGGTGTTTCTTTGTTTATAGAATTGCTTGAATTTCTCCTTAACCACATCTATGTGAAAGTCGGCAACACCATATACCAACAGCGTATAGGTATCCCAAAGCGTACAAATTGTTACTACTTTGGCAGACCTATATCTGTTCTCGTATGAATACGCCTATATGCAGAAATTGTCAAAATATAATAATTCCAAAGCTCGTTTCTTCTCATGCACCAAACGCTATACAGACGATCTCCTAGAACTGGATAATACCCATATTAGCGACGCTGTGAGGGATATTTACCCCCTTCACTGGATTTCAAGGAAAAGCCTCTGATAACCCAGTTGGAACATCAAATCTGGATCTATATCTGTTAGAATGACCAGAGCTTTCTCTTATGTCGACTCTACGACAAGAGAGACGATTACAATTTTGACATAGTTAACTACCCTTCTCTGGATAGAAATATTTCAGAACCTGCATACCGCGTATACATATCTCGCCTGGCAGCAATTGTTAGATACTTGTGCAGACTGTGGCGATTTTCATTAACACCACAGAATATGACTGCAGAAATGTGTCAGTCAGGGTTACACCACCAAACGCTTCCATTCAAAGTTTCTCAATTTCTGTGGTAAATATCGTACATTGACAGCAAAACACGATTCTAGCGTGCAAGATCTCTGGCGTCATACGTTTCGTGACCTGTGTCTGGCTTAACCCGGGGCTTGGGGCCGTTTGAATCTCACATGTGTTCAAATGAACAGTCACAAATCAAAGCATGACTGAGATACATCATACTCTGGACACGACTTGGAATTCATTTGGTTGAAGAATAATGGTAAGTGATTATGATTTTATGTATAGAACATCATCATGTCGTGCTGACATCATTGAAAACTGTTGACCGCTTCTCTCTTGTAGGAATCCATCTTGTGTTTTTATTACTTTTATTTCATACACATTTGGAAATGGTGCTGTCATGCGAAACAGGTCGTTCGGTTGCTGATGCCGAAATTCTTTATGGACGACAGCTGAATATTGAATGTCGGATCAGACGCTTGCTATTTCGATTATGGACGCGGAAATTTTTAACGTACGACCGCAGGCTACTGAATGTCGGATCTCGTGATAGCATTAATGTACGACGGCTAGCTACAGAATGTCGGATCTGGTCATAGTATTAATGTACGACGGCTGGCTACTGAATGTCAGATCTGGGGATAGTATTAATGTACGACGGCTGGCTACTGAATGTCGGATCTCGTGATAGTATTAATGTACGACGGCTGGCTACTGAATGTCAGATCTGGGGAAAGTGTTAATGTACGACGGCGGGCTACTGAATGTCGGATCTGGGGATAGTATTAATGTCCCTTATAAAAATGTACCATGGTGTACCATGGATTATGTCCCAAAGTACCGCGGTACACCATGGTACAGCCTGGTACAGGCATGGTACAACCTGGTACAGGTATGGTACAGCATGGTACAGGCATGGTACACCATGGTAAATCTATTGTATTACCATGGTACATGCATGGTAAATCCATGGTACAATGTCCCAAAGTACCATGGTACTTTCAGCATGGTACACCATGGTACATTTTTATAAGGGGTACGACGGCTGGCTACAGAATGTCGGATCTGGTGATAGTATTAATGTACGACGGCTGGCTACAGAATGTCGGATCTGGTGATAGTATTGATGTACGACGGCTGGCTACTGAATGTCGGATCTGGTGATAGTATTAATGTACGACGGCTGGCTACTGAATGTCAGATCTGGTGATAGTATTAATGTTCGACGGCTAGCTACTGAATGTCGGATCGGGTGATAGTATTAATGTACGACGGCTGGCTACTGAATGCCGGATCTGGTGATAGTATTAATGTGCGACGGCTGGCTACTGAATGTCAGATCTGGTGATAGTATTAATGGACGACGGCTGGCTACTGAATGTCGGATCTGGTGATAGTATTAATGTACGACGGCTGGCTACTGAATGTCAGATCTGGTGATAGTATTAATGTACGACGGCTGGCAACTGAATGTCGGATATGGTGATAGTATTAATGTACGACGGCTGGGTACAGAATGTCGGATCTGGTGATAGTATTAATGTACGACGGCTGGCTACTGAATGTCGGATCTGGTGATAGTATTAATGTACGACGGCTGGCTACTGAATGTCGGATCTGGTGATAGCATTAATGTACGACGGCTAGCTACTGAATGTCGGATCTGGTGATAGTATTAATGTACGACGGCTGGCTACAGAATGTCGGGTCTGGTGATAGTATTAATGTACGACGGCTGGCTACAGAATGTCGGATCTGGTGATAGTATTAATGTACGACGGCTGGCTACTGAATGTCGGATCTGGTGATAGTATTAATGTGCGACGGCTGGCTACTGAATGTCAGATCTGGTGATAGTATTAATGTACGACGGCTGGCTACCGAATGTCGGATCTGGTGATAGTATTAATGTACGACGGCTGGCTACTGAATGTGGGATCTGGTGATAGTATTAATGTACGACGGCTGGTTACTGAATGTGGGATCTGGTGATAGTATTAATGTACGACGGCTGGCTACTGAATGTCGGATCTGGTGATAGTATTAATGTACGACGGCGGGCTACTGAATGCCGGATCTGGTGATAGTATTAATGTACGACGGCTGGCTACTGAATGTGGGATCTGGTGATAGTATTAGTGTACGGCGGCGGGCTACTGAATGTCGGATCTGGTCATAGTATTATTGTACGACGGCTGGCTACTGAATGTCGGATCTGGCGATAGTATTAATGTACGACGGCTGGCTACAGAACGTCGGGTCTGGTGATAGTATTAATGTACGACGGCTGGCTACAGAATGTCGGATCTGGTGATAGTATTAATGTACGACGGCTGGCTACTGAATGTCGGATCTGGTGATAGTATTAATGTGCGACGGCTGGCTACTGAATGTCAGATCTGGTGATAGTATTAATGTACGACGGTTAGTATTAATGTACGACGGCTGGCTACTGAATGTCGGATCTGGTGATAGTATTAATGTACGACGGCTGGTTACTGAATGTGGGATCTGGTGATAGTATTAATGTACGACGGCTGGCTACTGAATGTCGGATCTGGTGATAGTATTAATGTACGACGGCGGGCTACTGAATGTGGGATCTGGTGATAGTATTAGTGTACGGCGGCGGGCTACTGAATGTCGGATCTGGTCATAGTATTATTGTACGACGGCTGGCTACTGAATGTCGGATCTGGTGATAGTATTAATGTACGACGGCTGGCTACTGAATGTCGGATCTGGTGATAGTATTATTGTACGACGGCGGGCTACTGAATGTCGGATCTGGTGATAGTATGTACGACGGCGGGCTACTGAATGTCGGATCTGGTGATAGTATTAATGTACGACGGCGGGCTACTGAATGTCGGATCTGGTGGTAGTATTAATATACGACGGCTGGCTACTGAATGTCAGATCTGGTGATAGTATTAATGTACGACAGCTGGTTGCCGAACGTCGCATTCTGGTGGTAGTATTAATGTACGACGGCTGGCTACTGAATGTCGGATCTGGTGGTAGTATTAATGTACGACGGCTGGCTACTGAATGTCAGATCTGGTGATAGTATTAATGTACGACGGCGGGCTACTGAATGTCGGATCTGGTGATAGTATTAGTGTACGACGGCTGGTTACTGAATGTCGGATCTGGTGATAGTATGTACGACGGCGGGCTACTGAATGTCGGATCTGGTGATAGTATTAATGTACGACGGCTGGCTACTCAATGTCGGATCTGGTGATAGTACTAATGTACGACGGGGGGCTACTGAATGTCGGATCTGGTGATAGTATTAATGTACGACGGCTGGATACTGAATGTCGGATCTGGGGATAGTATTAAGGTACGACTGCTGGCTACTGAATGTCGGATCTGGGGATAGTGTGTACGACGGCGGGCTACTGAATGTCGGATCTGGTGATAGTATTTATGTACGACGGCTGGCTACTGAATGTCGGATCTGGGGATAGTATTAATATACGACGGCTGGTTGCTGAATGTCGGATCTGGTGATAGTATTAATATACGACGGCTGGTTGCTGAATGTTGTATCTGGTGGTAGTATTAATATACGACGGCTGGCTACTGAATGTCAGATCTGGTGATAGTATTAATGTACGACAGCTGGCTACTGAATGTCAGATCTGGTGATAGTATTAATGTACGACGGCTGGCTACTGAATGTCGGATCTGGTGGTAGTATTAATGTACGACGGCTGGCTACTGAATGTCAGATCTGGTGATAGTATTAATGTACGACGGCGGGCTACTGAATGTCGGATCTGGTGATAGTATTAGTGTACGACGGCTGGTTACTGAATGTCGGATCTGGTGATAGTATGTACGACGGCGGGCTACTGAATGTCGGATCTGGTGATAGTATTAATGTACGACGGCTGGCTACTGAATGTCGGATCTGGGGATAGTATTAAGGTACGACTGCTGGCTACTGAATGTCGGATCTGGGGATAGTATGTACGACGGCGGGCTACTGAATGTCGGATCTGGTGATAGTATTAATGTACGACGGCTGGCTACTGAATGTCGGATCTGGTGATAGTATTAATATACGACGGCTGGTTGCTGAATGTCGGATCTGGTGATAGTATGTACGACGGCGGGCTACTGAATGTCGGATCTGGTGATAGTATTAATGTACGACGGCTGGCTACTGAATGTCGGATCTGGGGATAGTATTTAGGTACGACTGCTGGCTACTGAATGTCGGATCTGGGGATAGTATTGATGTACGACGGCGGGCTACTGAATGTCGGATCTGGTGATAGTATATACGACGGCTGGCTACTGAATGTCGGATCTGGGGATAGTATTAATGTACGACGGCTGGCTACTGAATGTCGGATCTGGTGATAGTATATACGACGGCTGGCTACTGAATGTCGGATCTGGTGATAGTATTAATGTACGACGGCTGGCTACTGAATGTCGGATCTGGGGATAGTATTAATGTACGACGGCGGGCTACTGAATGTCGGATCTGGTGATAGTATTAATGTACGACGGCGGGCTACTGAATGTCTGATCTGGGGATAGTATTAATGTACGACGGCGGGCTACTGAATGTCGGATCTGGTGATAGTATTAATGTACGACGGCGGGCTACTGAATGTCGGATCTGGTGATAGTATTAATGTACGACGGCGGGCTACTGAATGTGGGATCTGGTGATAGTATTATTGTACGACGGCTGGCTACTGAATGTCGGATCTGGTGATAGTATAATGTACGACGGCTGACTATGAATGTTGGATCTGGTGATAGTATTACTGTACGACGGCTGGCTACTGAATGTCGGATCTGGTGATAGTATTAATGTACGACGGCTGGCTACCGAATGTCGGATCTGGTGATAGTAGGGGAGATTGGGGTACAGTGGGACATGGGGCACAGTGGGACAAGCCATCTATCTCCTATGTTATGTACAGGAATCACATTACATTATTATCAGCAGAAAGCTACGGTTCCCATACAACATCTATATTGATTACAAGTAAAAACAATCAGTGACATAAAATTAGGGACAAAAAACTGTTTTTGAACAGTCCAAGTAAATTTTTAGGACAAAGGATCATATTTTGTTAATCCAAGTCTTCTACGGTAATTCATTACTGTTTAGGTACTATTGATAGAGGATGGGTAAAGGTACAATTTTATTGCATCAATTCATTATCTCAGATGTATATATTTCTTTTTTTCACAAAACGGAAAAAATTATGCACTTGGGGCATACTGGGACACTTTTGTTGGGGTACACTGGGACAATAGTAATCAAATGGCGAAATTTACTGTCATCCTAAAATGATATGAAAGTGGATTATTTTGTTTCCTAGATAGTAGTAATTAGTAATTCCATCGGATTTGATGAGTTTTAGTTAGAACTTCAAAGTCAAATTCTTCCATTGGAATGTGAATCACACAAAATATTTTTTCTTCAAATTTGGCCTCTGAGAAATATGTTATGTAAGGCAGGGGTCTAAAATAGCAACTAACTTAAGCCATCGCTGTTGAATCTTCTAAACTCATATGAAACATAACAGTATATTAAAATAAATTTTGATTATTGTCCCACGGCACCCCAGTGGGTGTCCCAGTGATCCCCAAACTTGGGGCAAACTGGGACACTTTTTTTTACTTTTTAAATTGTCATTTTGGAGAAAAGTATAGCAGATATTTCAGAATTGTTTGTATGGTTATATCATGCTAACTATTAGTTATAACTAGAGCATAGAATGTTACACTACAGGACAATAAATCCAGAGATTTTTGCAAAACAAGTGAAAAATGTCCCAGTGTACCCCAATCTCCCCTATTAATGTACGACGGCTGGCTATCGAATGTCGGATCTGACGCTATTATTTATAGCAGACGAACTCTGCGTGTGAAACCAAAGCTAACGGAACTAATAAACCAACTGATCAATAAATAGCCCACTATTTATTTACATCGCGTAAATATTTACTTCAAACTATAGTGGGTGGACGTTGACCACCGGTTCTATATTTCGCCGTCTTTCACCTCAAATCGTGAATACGACGTGACGTTTGCATTTAGTCACATTACATGTTTGTCCTGCTTGGTAAATATTGTACTACCTGTGTTTTAAAAACCATCACACCAATTATCTCGACAGCATAAGTCATCTCTAAAAAAATACAGGAGAAAAATAACAGAAGAGAAGCATACCACTTTACACAATTTATTATATCTACAAAAATAAATTATTTTAAAAATATGTTCAACCTCCTAACAATTTGTCATAGCCATAAAATCCCCCATGCCGGTTTAGTAAATCAGCTTCACATTTCATATTCTAACTAGCATTTCTTCTTTATCTTCAGGAATACAACAAATGACACAAATTGATACAGTTGATATGAAGCACATTATGAGAGTTTGTCGGATAAATGATATACAGTCAATTATGAGTTGTCTGAAAAGTCTCAGTTGAGCCCACTTCCAACATAACTATACAGATACTAAACCGTTCCATCTGGCCAAATTTACCGTGCCGGTCTGTATCCAGTTTAGTCCGTTCAACTATTGGCTTAGTTTTCAAATCAATCTGATAATTCGAGATAGCTGAGTATCCAAGAGAATAATCCATATTCAACTATTAGTTCGCCCATACAGCAGTCAATCCATCAGTTAATCCAACCAACCATCCGTCAGCAATGTTGTATTGTATTAAGAACCTGTAGATGTAGTAGTCGCCATTGCAACCACTCACAGAATCTGCTCATTTATTTTACAAAATATTGTTCATACAAGCAACTGTCTACATCTGTGACTCGGCAAACATATTACTGCTATTCCGGCAAATAAATTATGATAATTCATGTAACTATGCAAACAAAGTAATAGATAGCACTCGTTAAATATGAAGGGCATTTCTGAAAAGCACTATCAGTTAGCACTCAAACAGCACTATAAGTCAGCACTATCAAACAGCACTATCAGTCAGCTCTATCATACAACAATATCAGTCAGCACCGTCAAACAGCACAATCAGTCAGCACTATCAAACAGCACTATCAATCAGCACTATCAAACAGCACTACCAGTCAGGACTATCAAACAGTACTACCAGTCAGTACTGTCAAACAGCACTACCGGAATACTCGAATACACCCACGAAACAGAATCTTCGCAAAACTGCTACATCGCCATATTACCTTGCCAACGCCTTCAACGCCAATACCCTAGATATATCCTTGATCTTCACCTCTTGCCTATCGCTACAATGGTCCCAAACCCTGATGACGTATTATATATCTCTCAGTCACGTGATGAATTGTGTATTCCTTCATCTGTATGACACGTGGACACTGACAGAAATCTAACATCTCTTATGTAACACGAAACCAATTAAATTGTCATTGTCAACGCAAAGTACATGAGCCGAAAGGCGTGAAGTCCTATATGTAACCCGATACACCAAATTAAAGCTTGCTCTTCCGACTATGCCAGCTCATGGACCTCGCGCTGGCAATTAAGTTGATGTCATGTTACATGAGGGAGGTGACAGGCTAATTGAATTGTTTTACGATCCCCACCTGTCATTTAATTTTCATGGATGTTGGGGGCCTGCATTGCATCAAGGGATAGAAGTGGTATTTTATTGTCATGGATGTAGGGGGCCTACGTCATCAGGTTTCAGGTCCATTCACGAACAACAATGAATATCCACTTTACCCATGTATGGAATTGCAATTTCTTTTTGCCTGTCATGATGGCTTAATCGGAAATCCAACATCTTTGTGAAGTAGAAATATCCTTGATCTTCATTTTTATTCATAACAGTATTAATGCACCACATATCACTATGGCCCCGATCAGCGTGCTGGTGTTCCACAGAGCACGTGTACATCCAGCAGGTGCCACGATAGGCGCAGCTGGAGGATAGTCCTCTATTGAGTCAAAATTAACATCTTCTAGTACATTTACCTCGTCACATATAGTCCCACGAAAACCTTCCGCACAATTACATTTCATCCCTGTCTGTGACACGGAACACAGTCCTCCGTGTTTACAGGGGGAACCAGCACAGGGATTCGAGGCTACTCTACAAGTTCTCCCTTTGAATCCTATACGACATGAGCAGTGGAATCCGCCTGTCTGGGTTAAACATGCCGCACCATTAGCACAAGCAGAGCGAGGACATTCTTTTTGTTCCTGCTCACATCTGTCGCCATGGTAATCAGGTGGGCAAGTACATTTGGCAAACCCTTGCCTGATGGTACACGTGCCGCCATGTTTACAGTTAAGCCGGTAACAGGGGTTGGTTGGAATCTCACAGCTCTCTCCCACAAATCCTAAAGGACAGTCACACCAAAACCGACCAGGTTCATCTCGGCATGTTCCTCCTATCAACAGAGGAAAATGGTCAATTACAACAGTAGGCTACACTAAACTGATTGTCAACAGTTACAGATTGGCGTTTTATTGCAGCAAAAATTAGGACTTTCTGAAGTCATGGTCCACCTAGACAGTTGTGAACTTAGAATGGCAAAAGTATCGTTAATGAAGCTCCCAGCTTCCAAATCCAAGTACATGTAAGGACTAAAGTCATCAACTTACAACGCGCCAGTGACGTTCAATATAACTTTTAAAGATCTTGTCAAGATGACGCATATTCCTGTCTTATCCACCCATACTGTATCGGTCTATGCCACACAAACACTGTATATGTAGATATGTCTACGGTACCACCTCTACAATGAAGTATGTTCAAGAATATATTCTCGGCCTTCGGTGGATCCACGATGGGATGGAATCACATATTGCCACTTACCGTTTTGACATGGTGATGATATGCACTGATGGACATCAATCTCACAGTGTCCACCAATGAACCCTTTAGCGCACAGACATCTTCTCCCGGACGAGTCGATAACACATGTGCCGTTATTATGACAGTTGAAATCCTTACACGTTTGTCGGGTATTTTCACATCTGTCCCCGTAGAATCCTTCCGCACAACTACAGGTGATAAATGATTCGTTCTCCTTCAAAATAAATGCAGTGAGAAGAATTAAGAAGCTGTTTAGGAGCGACTGCTAAACTGAGCAAATTGAGAAGAAACAAGATAACCGGCTAAACATTCACTTTGCCGAATTCAAATGTAAATCAGTAGGCCTAAACCAGTACAGCAGACGTTCAAAACCACTACCTTTACAGCGATACTTTCTAGAGCGAACGTAAGTGATGAAACATTCGGAATTTCGATGTAAGACAGAAAATGCAGCAAACGAGCAGCTCAGAGAATAACTAAGAGAATAGGTAATTACAAGCGTCTAGTCCGTCATTCATAATCCAGCCGTCGTCCATTAGAGAATATCCGCGTCCATAATCCAAAAAGGTAGTTGTAAACACTGTATACTTACAATACATGTTGCTCCATTAAGACAAGTGCTTGGCTGACAGGAGGCCCATTGACAATCTGGTCCAGTAAATCCAAGAGGACACTGACAGGTATAATTACTGATCGAGTCCGAGAGACACATTCCACCATTCTGACAGGGTCGGTATCGTTGACAGTAATGTTTATCTGTTCATGTATAATATTTATCCAATCAAATATCACTATAGATATACATAAATTGACGTTCATCACGTTTAATACCATGGGTTTGAGAAGTGTCACTTACATATAAAACTAGATAACATTGCCCTAAATGAAAAGATAAGTACTAGCGACATACGTTGTTATTGAGGATACCTATTCCATGTCCATAGCTGACTTGGTCCTGTACAGTGTTTCCACCTCTTTGAAAAAAGGAAGCAGTACAGACCAGGCGCCAGTTCCGACCCACCAAAGTGAAATTTGCATCTGTTTCAGAAGGAAATGGTTTGATTGGTATAATCATTATCTTGATCGCCGTACAATGTCCATAGCCTTTATTAACATTCGTGACTTCCGGTCTGGGTGAATGGAGCGTGACCTGGGAACATGATAGGATATGTACTGACCTGTCTGTGGGTTTTTTCCACAATGTCGTTCACCTCCGTGTTTCACCTACGTGTCTTTTCGGGTACGTCCGTGTCTTTTCGGTCAGGTCCGTGTCTTTTTTATACAATATACAGGCCTGTATGGGGTATGGGGATGGTCATTTTTGAACATGATAGGACATGTACTGAGCTGTCTGTGGGGTTTTTCCGCCAGAATTTCGCTGTCGTCTGCTTGGGCTGGGGGTTGTCACGTACCGAACACCTGGCTCCCCGAATTGCAACATTGTTGCACGTTCGCTACAATGTTGCGGAGATGTCACGGAGATCACCGAAGAGACACGGAGGTGCCCGAAGATGTCACGGAGATCCCGAAGAGAGCGAGAGGGGTCCCTAGTGTACCGATTGGGTCGTATGAGATATCAATGTGAAGCATTCGTGAAGGGGCATCTGATGGGGTTGGTGTGGAGTTGAAATATCGTCATTCTGCGCATGCGCGGTAGACCAAGGGTATGGAAATAGACGTTTTGGGGTCTAGGTGGGTCACTAGTGGTCCGATGGAGTCCAGTGAGGTATCAATGTGAAGCCTATGTGAGGGGGCATCCGATGGGCTGGGTGTGGGGTTGGAATATGGTCATTCTGCGCATGCGCGGTAGACCAAGTGTATGGAATAGACGTTTTGGGATCTAGGGGAGCCCCTAATGGTCCGATGGAGTCGTATGAGGTATCAATGTGAAGCATTCGTGAAGGAGCATCCGATGGGGTGCGTGTGGGGTTGGAATATCGCCATTCTGCGCATGCACAGTAGACAAAGGGTATGGAAATAGACGTTTTGGGATCGAGGGGGTTCCCTAATGGGCCGATGGAGTCGAGTGAGGTATCAATGTGAAGACTGTGTGAGGGGGCATCCGCCTGGACTAGTGCCTCGGTCGTTGTCCACATTCTGCGCATGCGCAGACAGGGAATTGTGGGAAAAGGGTATGGAAATAGACGTTTTGGGATCTAGGTGAGCCACTAATGAGCCGATGGAGTTGAGTGAGGTATCAATGTTAAGCCTATGTGAGGGGGCATCCGATTGGACTAGTGTCTCGGCCGTTGTCAACATTCTGCGCATGCGCAGACAGGGAATTCTGGGAAAAGGGTGTGGAAATAGACGTTTTAGGGTTTAGGTGAGCCCTAATGATCCTATGGTGTCGTATGAGGCCTTATTTTGACGCTGTCGTGAGGGAGCATCCGCCTGGACTAGTGTGTCGTTCGTTGTCAATAGTCTGCGCATGCGCAGTCTGGCCGTAGTATAGAAATAGACGTGTTGGGGTTTAGGTGGGCCACTATTGGGCCGATGGGATCGAGTGAGGTATCAATGTAAAGCATACGTGAGGGAGTATCCAACGGGCTGGGTGTGACGTGGAACTGACGTCATTCTGCGCATGCGCAGTAGAGAAAGTGTATGGAAATAGACATTTTGGCGCCGACATGGGTCACTATGGGTCCGATGGAGTCGTATGAGGTCTTATGTTGAAGCCCTCGTGAAGCAGCATCCGACTGGACTCATGGTTCGTCCGTGTTCAATGGTCTGCGCATGCGCAGTCTGGTCGTAGTATAGAAAGCAGGCATGTTGGGTGATGCGCGAGAGTGTGTGTGTGTGACCCACCACTAGGGGTCCATGGTTGGGGTTGGGTGGCGGTGTGGGTTCTGCGAACAGACGTCACTTCCAGGTTTCACTAAAACTACCTTCGAACACAGAAGAGTTCCAATGTTCCCCTTAGACGTAGGGGTGCGGATGTTCAGCCTCCGGGGTTTTCCCCGGCCCGGTCCCGCCCCGCCCCGCCCCGCTTTTTTTATTCAACAACAACAACGTGAGAACAACCACGTGAAAACTGAAGCCCAGAACAGGGGGCTTGTACATTGAAATCGATAGAACTTAAGCCCAGAACAGGGGGCTTGAACATTGAAATCGATAGAACTTAAGCCCAGAACAGGGGGCTTGTACATTGAAAGAACTTAAGCCCAGAACGGGGCTTGTACATTGAAATGATGGGCGGCCCAGTCATATACGAGAACATCGCGGTCCTCGGCCTTGGGGTACTCGTCAAACATCTGTACGATGGTAGATAAGGTTCTTGACAGGGGCAGAAATACAATTATGCCAAGACATAAAATTAGACTGGGCGACTGACTTTAAATTGTTAGGTATAGAATTCTCATCTATAAAATTTCTGGATATTTGGAAAATAAATTATCTAGCCAAACTGGAAGACCTGAAAAGAGAATTGAGTAAATGGAAAATGAGAAATTTAACGCTATTGGGTAAAATTACCGTATTAAAATCGTCAGCTTTGTCCAAACTGACCCACCTATTTCTTGCTTTGCCCAACCCACCAGACGACTTCATCTCGGCACTTAATAGTATTCTTTTTAAATTCCTTTGGAACGGAGGTAGCGACAGAATACAACGGAAAATTATTACACAGGATTATAAAAACGGGGGATTACGCATGGTGAATATAGTGAACTTCATTCATAGCTTGAAAATCTCATGGATAAGAAGACTTTTGCTGCATAACCGAAAATGGAACGATCTCATAGGCATTGAAGCAGATACAATGCAAAATAGTTGGAGCTTGGGTAACGAGTATCTTAAAATTATAATACCAACAATACCAAACCCTTTCTGGAGAGACGTATTTTGCGCCTGGTACCGCGTGAGAAAAAAAATAATCCCAAGCGAAATAAACGACCTGGTTAATGAACCACTCTGGTACAATAACAACTTGAGGCAACCAAATCTATTCATTACAAATTGGTACCAGAATAATATTAGATATATTCGTGATATCCTCAGCTCCGATGGTAACTTTCTATCATATAAAGAAATAAGAAGTAAATACAATATCAAAGGCACCTACTTGGAATATATTCGCATCGTCTCAAATATTGATAGGAAATGGAAGTCAGAGATATGTCAAAAGTTCCAAGATGTGATGATATTCACTCCGCCGATCAGTGCAGAGAAAAAAATATTGATCAAGGAAACCAAGGGATGTAGAATTTTTTATGATTTATTAAATGGAGAAGAGGGGTTAATAATTAAATCTGCGAACAAATGGGAAGAAATATTAAATACTAAAATTGACTGGAAATGCACATATAAAAATACATTCAGCAGCACTGGTTATACAAAGCTAAGAAATATGCAATATAAGATCTTGCACCGAATTTTGTGCACAAACTCGTTCTTGTATACTATAGGTAAACGCGATGATAATCTATGTTTTTATTGTAATACAGAAAAGGAATCTATTGAACATCTACTATTTTTGTGCCCTATCACACGGCATTTTTGGGACCAAGTGCAAGAATGGTTTAAACGTTTTGAATTAAAAGTTAAAATTACACCAGAAAAAATTGTATGCGGGTGGGGTGGCGAGCAACAATGTCTGAAAACGTTGGTTTTGTTAACAAAGCAATATATTTATAGTAACAAGTTCAGGTCATCAAATCTAAATTTGAATGCTCTTTTAAATAAATTTCACAGTCATTATCAACTGGAGAAATATATCTCTGGCATAAGCAATACAATGGACAAGTTTAGCAAAAAATGGACTATGTGCGGAAAGATTATCGAGAGCCTGAAACGTTAAAAATTCGAAAGGCAAAATCATAAGTCGCACTTGTCAACCAACATTTAACCAGCCAAAAATATAGGTGGCTATTATTAATTGTATATCCTCCTAATACGTCACCTAATAATGGATATTTTCTATGTAGTAATTACGTTTGTTTGTATGTATATATGTAACAAGTGAGTCTCCAAGGTTTCCAGATCACTTTCATGTTGTTTGTTGGTTTGTATATACGTCAATGTGTAAAATGTCAATGTGTAAAATGTCTGTATGTGTGCGTCTGTATATATGTATGTACATTGCATTATCATAATTAAAAAAAAAAAAAAAAAAAAAAAAAAAGGTTCTTCCCCGGCATCCATCGATGGTACAGGTAAAACAAGCAATATTGCCCGCACACGCTACTGGTCAGGCTTTGCAACGTTTGACTGTTGCAACACCACGTCTCTGTGCCTTGATCCATGAAGTCTGTTAAATCGGGATGGAGGGGTGGCAGGCCGTAAGGGTCAAAGTATTCGCCCTGCTGTTCTGTCAAGTACACGCCCACCCAATGTTCACCGGGCCGATCCATCGGGTCCGTGTTGAGAACGTAAGCAGCAGGATACATACGGTCTAATGGGAACACATCTCGGGCGAACACCCCTTGAAACACCATACGTGTCTCTGGGTCATTCTCCAGCACGGTGGTTATCTGGTCTGTATCCATGTTAGGTGGAGAAGTCACACAGGACGTTGCGCGCCTTGTCCACTTGAATGATGTTGTCAAACTCGGCGTAGCAGATCACATTGACGGTGCTCCGGAGGGCTCGTGCAAAGTGGATTTCCAACCGTAAATTGCCTTGCTTGGCGAGGGCCAGCTGATGGTCGTTCTCTAAGGTGGGGTCAAATCGAAACAGAACAACGTGTATCCGTTCGCGTAGTCCTCCCGACTGATCATATTCCCTTCGTCCTGGTTGATTTGACCGGTGGCTGTAAACAGGCTCTGATAGGCTCGAATGAAATTCGCGCGCCCAAAGTTCGGTGTTAAGGACGTGGCTGGGACCTGTTGTCCATCCACATGCAGGGCCACAAAATTGATGCCGAAATGCTTAGAGTCAAACGGATTTTCTGGGTAGGCTCCGCTGAAACTGGTATTTTCCACACAGGCCAGGATCAATCGCTTGGGTAGTTCCCCCAGGAACAGGTTTTCTTTGTTGGCGCTCATATTTCCAGCAGACACAGAGAACACTTTGGTTTGCACACGTCGGATAGGGTACTGGGCTGGTTTTGTTTCCAAGGCTTTGAGGTGTCCCAATTGAACGGCTGGATTCGGTTTCACTTTTCGGACATACAGGACTGCGTCTTGGATGACAATCTTATAGTCAGCTGCATGCCCGTCTACGTTAGTGGCCATCAAGGCGAAGGTCGGAGGCGCCCGTATCAGTCGGATTTTGATGGGGATCTTGTTCAAGAGGTACCGGTCTTGCATGAAGATGTCTTGCGTGCAGTCGACCCATGAGATCTACCGAGACGCCGTTCGCGGTCAAAGCCTTCCGTTTGTTATATCCCACATCGTTCTCGTTCTCTACGCCCATGTGCTGGGCTGTGTCCTGGTAGAATAAAGCGGCTGTCAGTTGAGATTTTTTAGCCTCTCGCCCATGCGACAACAGCGTCTCGATGTAGGCTCGATAGGGGTACGTGTTGGTCGAGTCACTGATGAGTTTGTCGCTCAGAAATATATCCACCTGTTGAAACATCGAGTGCAGCCAGAGATTCGTCGGGCCCACCGTTGCTTGGTCGACAATTCTGGAGCCATCTCCATTGACGATCTTGGCTTTCACATACAAGTATGTATGGGCTAAATCCACATAGGCCGTATCCGCATTACTGATGGTGAACTCGATGGGCCCTGTTTCGTTGATGCTGGAGAGCGGGAGATGCTCCACCCATAATCCTTGTTCGGCACTGGCCTGTGTGGGCGGGACGGTCCACAAATCAAATTCACTGTTGGTGGAGGGGCAGGACTCTGCGTGGATCAAGGACATGTTTTAAGAAAAGATATCCTGGGTCTTCGATGTGCGTCGTCGCTGGGTCGGTCGTCGACTGGTGCGTGGTCTCGGTGGTGCAGGTCTTTTATTCCCTACGGTGCGTTGTGCTTTGGCCACCAAGACGCCTCCTGCTTCTTTGGCCCGCCGTTTCAAGGCTTCTTTGGGTGCCGTACCCCCCAAGACATCACCGGCGACTTGCAGTCCACTGCGTACCGCTTGTTTGCCGATTGCTTTCACCCCACGCGTCACCAAGGGCAGGAACGTTTTGACGATGCTCCCGAGTATGTTCCCCAGTCCATGCCCTCGTTGCATGCGTGCACCACTAAAGACCGGAAGGCCACCGCCGGCCTGTTGGGCATAATAGTCCATATAGCTGCGTGCATCGCACTCGTAAGGCACCTTCATTATACAAAGTGGGGAGCACGTGCTTGTCGAAAATGAAGTGTCAGCACCACTTTCCCGCGTTCGAATGCCACCGGTCGTCCCGTGTCATCTCTTATATCCACCGTGATAGTGTTGATGTCGGTTTGTCGTACGGGTAGGTAGAGCATGTGGGTGAAACTGTGGGTGACTTGATCTCCATACGTCTTTTTAATGGGCACCACCCGTAACAGAGGTGTGTTGATATCGCCCACGATGTGGTTGTCCACCACGTCCGAGTAGACGTAGAGTCCGTACATACCCGACTTCATATCCATCGGGATCTCGCCTTGGTGGGCGGTGGGACCAGCGAACGTCTGTAGATCGAAACCCAGCATTTGCTGTAGGATAGGACTCAGTACGACACTCACGTTGGCGGTGACGATGAGCTGTGCCTTGTCGTTGTGTGCGTTGTAATCGAAGTCCACGTGATTCTTGAAGGGATAGGTTTTGATGGGTTTTGAAACATTCGTGACCTCCCGTGGAGCCTTATAATGCAACAGTCTTGACAGCCCCTGCATGAACTCCTTGGGAGTATCGTATTGGCCTTCGGGGAGGGTGAGTCGGGTGTCTTTTCCTTCGTAGGTCACCTCGTACCACACTTCATTGGCTCGCACGTTGTACCACGAGTAAGGGTATTGGATATCCACGAGGCCACATTCCCAGCGCCCAGGTAAATGCAACGGTTGCGGTAACTGGGTCACGTACTTGGCCATGGTGTTGTCAGGAAACACATCCAGCGAACTGTTACTGGGTAGGGTGAGGTAAAACATGGCGACTGAGCTGTCCTGCTGCTGCTGTTGGTTTTAATAGGTGTTCCAGGCCTTGGGTGGTTGTGTCCGGCGTCGTGTTCGTCGCGGTGACTTGCTACGTGTCACGGCTCTGGAGATGTGGGGTGTCTTGATCAAGGATGGTTTTTTAAAGGTCTGAAAAGAAGGTGCCCATTGTGGTGGTGATGTTTTGGGGGGTGACTCCGGTTCCCATTCGGCTTCCCAAGAAGGTAGTGGGCCACTCGGCGATTGCTGGATCCGCTGCATAAAGGCCCAGCGGTGGGGATTCCCCACCAATTCCTGTGGTACATGCATGTCTTTCAAGCCTTGAGCGAAGACCTCCCATCCTCGAGGATCCAGGTGCGACCTGCGTTGACGCATCAGGTCATTCACTAAATCCGTCATGTGGGTCCCGGGGACCACCTGATTCTGTACCAGGAGTTCGCCTTTATCATTCCAAGTCATGTTAGGATTCTGTTTCATCCGTTGTAATACCAGGCCAGCTTGTTTCTTGAACGATGCAGGTACACTCTTCAGCACTTCGTCTTCCACCCACTGTGGGGCTGTGGGTGGTACCCCTGGTAATGGCGGCTGTTGGAGCGGTGCTGAGGTCGGCAGTGTGTCACGTGGTGGTGGTGGTGGTGGTGGTGGTGGTGCTGGGGTAGAGAGGGTTTTGTATTGGTCCATGAACGTCATGTACCGTTGAAGCGTCTCATTGTACCGTTGTACTTCTCACTGTCGCTTAACCCCGGTCTCTGTAAGATCTGTTGCATCTCTCCATCGAGGGTGTTTATGGTCTTCACCGTAGGTGGGACAGGGTAGGGCGATTGAAGGTTTTGAAGGAACCGTGGTTCGACGAGGACCATTTTTTTCGTGTGGTTCATTGTCGGCCGATGAGTCCACCCAATACTGGACCCAACACGAAAGTGGCCAACGGTGCTAAGATGGCCCCGAGAAAGCCGCCTTTCTGTAACACCTTTTTCTTTTGTGTTTGAGAGGCCCGCTTCTGGACTAAGGTTCGGAGACCTGTCTTATGCTTGGCCAACTTGGTCTTCTGAGCCGGACTCAGTGGTACGTTGCCTTTTAACAGGTTGTACCCGATCTCGCACAGACAGCGTACAAGGTCAGGGTCCGCACCGCGTACAATGGTTCGGACCAACTCGGGTGGGGCCGTCTTCAATACACGGAGCGTCGGGGCGTGCTTCCGTACTCGCGCAGACATCATGTACAACTAATGCTAGAACCCACAACTCTGTCCTTTTTATCTACCTCAGAGAACAGAGACAAAGTCAACCATGCTGTGGTATTAATTCTTTTTATTATCCCATCATCAAACACACACACTCCAGCTGGGGGAGCCACTGTGGGTGTGTTTACATTATTTTTGCATGTACACGTGGTGGGCCTCTCCGGGAAAGATGCCGGTCCGTAGTCGAAGGTGATCGGGGGTGGCTTGCTTGAGGTCGAAGAGCATATACCCGTGCTGAGGGGTTGTCGCATCTTTAAAGGCTTCCAACGCAAACGGTGTGCGGCCGGGATACATCTGTCTCGCCAAGTGCAGCAGTTGGGTGGTATCTCTCGGGTTTTTGAAGACCACCAGGTAGTGGGCATTTAAGCTGATGTTCCGATGTTCTTCGTTTTTACTGAACAGGTTCTGCACAATGTAGATGATGCTGAGCCGTCGATGATGGCTGCCTTTGGTAAAGAGTTGGGTGACCCGCGCAACCGTCTCCGCCATGAGATCATCTAGAACCACCAAGGTGTCGGGTTCCAAATCGGCCAGGTTAGGTAGGCCTTCCACGAACGTGATGTGGGGCATTGCTGCATACGCTGCCTGCCATTCTCCATAACACCACACGACTCGGGCAATGGGTGGGTTGATCATGCTGTCGGCGTGTTGAAGGAGCTTCCTGACCAAGTGCGTTTTGCCCGAACCCGTCGGTCCTGCGACGAAGCAAGTGAAGGGATGCTGCAACCGAGGGTCCATGGTTCGAGGTGTATCCGCTATCGTGGTAACCTGCTCTTGTAAATTTGGTACGAGTGAACTGGAGTGGTGGTTGTGGGTACAACGTCGGTCGTCGTTGTCTGTTCAGTGTGAGGGATGAAATCCGGTGGGTTTTCAGACGTAGTGGGTGTACTTGGTGTAGGTGTGGAGCTTGGTGTGGAGCTCGATGGGGCTTGTACACGGGGTGTGGTGGTGACTGGGCTCGATACGGGGTTGACTGGTGCTATCTGTAGACCGGTTTCACTGATGGCTGGCGTTCTCAGTTGGTTAAGTAACGTGCTGACATAGGCTACGTCGTAAAACACACCTCCGTACAACACACTCAGCAGGGTTAGCAGTATCACCACAAAGCCCACTTGCGCGTTTTGGGAGACGCTGTGTTCAGAGGCAGCTGTTGTTTGTCCATAGCACTGTGGTCGGACGTGGAATGAGAGAGAGAGAGAGAATTAGGGTTTAACGTCGCATTCAGCAATATTTCAGCTATATAGCGACCGGACGTGGAATGAAGGATGACGGCAGTGGTGTCTGGCTTTATAGTCGTTTCAACTGGTTGGCAGCGACCCAGGAATTGAAGGAACTGGGCCAGCCTTGCCATTTGACGAAATGAAACAGTTTGCCACGTCGACGTTCCGTTTTCAAAATCTGCTCCACCGTGTAGTAGTCTTGCTGTGTTTTTACGACAGGCTGTAATTCCGTCTCGTAAAACGTCCCTAGCAACGGTTCCCCTTGAAGATCTTCCAGTTCATAGACTCGCTGCTGTCGGGGTAGGCGCCGTTTAATCAGGAAGTGCTCATCGCTCCAGTTGGGCAAGTAACTTTTATCAAATTGACCTTTGACTTTACTGATCCGTACAGGGTCCCCGACCTTATACACCGCCTTCGTCGTTCGCTGCGATTGCCTGGGGTACATGACACGCCGGACTTGGGCTTCATTGCGTTGGGTCACGGTAATGGGGGCTCTATCTATACTCCGGTGATAGGCTCGATTGTAACCACTCACAAGTTTCGGGAGAACATCGATGTACCGCCTTGTATTCTTATAGGTGAAATATTTATACATGCGGCCTTTGAATGTCCTGTTGAACCTTTCCACCACGGAAGCCTTGGTCTCGTTGTACGTATGGAAGAAAAACACCTTCTGGGCTTTCAGAAACTGTTGGGACGGTCTGTTGAGGAATTCCGTGCCTTCGTCGGTTTGCAAATACAAAGGTTTGCGCCCGGTCTTGAAGATGTCTTTGAACGCCGCTATGAGATTCGCCCCCGTTTTCGTCCGGATGGGTACCACCCACGCATACTTCGATAGGATATCGATGCACGTCAAGATATACCGATTCCCATCGTTGTGTTTGGCAAAGGCGCTCATATCGACCAAATCCGCTTGCCACTGGGCATCTATTCCTCCCACGATGACCCGGTTCCGTAGAAAATGGCGACGGACAGCTCGATGTAAGGTATAGGTGTCTTGTTTTCTTAACCAATCTCGGACTTGGGCACGTTGTATCCCCTGGGGTTTGGCCGCTCGATAGAGAGCCGACAATGCACTATAGGCCGCCGGACTGTCGGGACTGTAGTATAAGTTATCCAACACCTTCTCCCAGCGCTTCATGGTGACAAATGATGATGGACCCTGGCTCTATCGTTTATTTATAACGGGTATATCTTGGGCCGGAGTTTCTTTCTGATTTTCTTCGTTGGCTTCCACAGTGTCCATGGTAAATGACCAGTCCAACTCGTCTGATGACCGCTTGATAAGCACTTGATCCACATCTACCACGGCATCTTCCAATGCAGACCATAGATCAGGGTGAAGGGTAAAATGCACTGTACTCCCATCTAGCCGAGCCAATTGAGCAAAGAAAGGGCCGCGTCGGATGTACACATCGTGACACAAGTGAATGAGGTCGCCGTCCAGTTCACCAGACAACACCCGTTTGAATTTGGTCCAGCCCTCCCGGGACAGACGAATGTGGGCCGGGCACGGTTGTGTAGGGTCCGCATCACAGATGTCTCCCACCTCCTCCATGATATCGACCTTATCTGCATAAACGTGCAGGAAAACCTCGGGGGTCAAGCTGAGATACGCCAGTATTATATGCTCCGTCATGGTCAGTACGTGAATGGTACCAGATTTGACTGTCTCTCGTATTTATAGGGGGGAGAACCCCGTGAGATCAAAGGATCGGGTGGCCAAAGTCTAGCCGGGTAATCAATGGCATCGTCGTCTGGTTCATTGCTAGACATTTGTTCATTGGGTTCTGCCGCCGCTTCTCTCAGGGCACGAGCCCACTCCAACTCGTCTGATGACCGCTCGTCCGATGTAAACAGCTGGTCCACGATAGGCACCACTTTCTCGAAGGCTGTCCACAGATCGGGGTCTAGGGTGAAGCCTCGCGTAGGGTCTTGGTAGCGGCCCAGGCGTGGGAAGAAGGGTCCACGGTGTACGTAGATGGCATTGTCTATATGGATGAGGTGTCCGTCGAGCTCGCCGCTCAACACCCGTTTAAATTTGGTCCAGCCGTCACGGTGTAGCGTAACCGTATTCGATACGGTCTCAGCGCGCGACCAGCAAACATCTTCACGATCTTCCACGAGGGTGACTTTATCTTCATATACGTGTAACCCCACCCGGGGTGTAAGGGGAAGGATGGCTCGTAGAACTGGTGACATGGTTGACCCAATGACGATCGTTGAATGACGCACACTGTGTCTGACCCTCGTATTTATAGTCAGGTCCCACTGTCAATGCCACAGCGCCAGGGTCAATAGGGCACGGACCATGACTAGGCCAACCAGCCGTCGCTGATTCCGGCGTGAGCGCTCGTGGTCCATAGCCCGAGCATCAAGGATGGCTGTCATAGTCCAGTAGTGGTGAGTGATGGTACACCTCTCCATCGACTGCACTCTGTCGAGGACCGCTTCTGTGAACTCGTTCAGGATCTGGCGTCGCCCCTCGTTGTCGTCGCCATCTGAAAACATGGACCGAACCACTGCTCGGTAACCCGTGAGCGAATTAACCACGGTCGCATGCTGTAAAATGCGAGTCGCATAGGGACGGGTGTCCGTCATGGCTCTGAAACCGTAGGAATGGAGGTGTAGGATCCAGAGAGACGTGTTTTATAGACCATGTCACACATGCGCGCCTAGACGTAGCTCTACGGGTGTAGTCCGTGATACGTACTATTCTGATGGGTTAGTCCAAAAAAGCGAGCAACAACAACAACAAAGATTACAGCGCCGGAGGATCCCCTGAAAAATCTTCTCCACGTCTCATGGTATAGCTCCGGTGAGGCAGGCTCAGGCTGGTCAGATCAAGCAGGCCAATGAATGCAGCATTGCCCTAAACATTCCCACTTTTATACACCTACATAGAAGTACCCGGATGTAGGCGCGGACGTAGGCGAAAGCATCCCAGTACCCGGATGTAGGCGCAGACGTGAGCGAAATTCTAGTACCCGTCCATTGGTTCTTTTATCGATCGCTCATTGGCTCTTTTTCTCGACCGCTGATTGATCCAAATGGAACTGCCCATCCTTCCCAGGTTAATTTACAATCCCCTTTTTGGGTTCAAGCTCTGTATATCGATGCCGCAACATTGTTGCCGAACCTTGCCGAAAGGGAGACCTTGGACCTTTTGACCTGGATGTGACCTTTGACCTTTTGACCCGACATTCATCCGCGCATTGCCGGTGATGACGCACGCGCTCGTGCGGCCGGAGAACCCGCGCGCGCGCGCGCTGCGGCCGGAGTAACCCGCGCGCTGCGGCCGGGGCGGGCCGGGAAAAACCCCACAGACAGGTCAGTACATGCATTCCTATCATGTTCCCAGGTCACACCCCATTCACACAGACCCTCATGCATACCCGGATGCAGGCGCAGACGTCAGCGAAATTCTGGCGGGAAAACCCCGACAGACAGGTCGGTACATGTCCTATCATGTTCCCAGGTCAAGCCCCATTCACCCAAACCGGAAGTGACGTCATACCCCTAATTTTACATGCACCCATCCATGACTGGATGCCCCTTCACGAATGCTTCACTTTTATACCTCACTCGACTCCATCGGACCATTAGTGGCCCACCTAGACCGCAAAAACGTCTATTTCCACACCCGTTTCCCACAATTCCCTGTCTGCGCATGCGTAGAATGTGGACAACGGCCGAGACACTACTCCAGGCGGTTGCTTCCTCACATAGGCTTCACATGGATACCGCACTCGACTCCATCGGCCCATTAGTGGCTCGCCTAGGCCCCAGAACGTCTATTTCCATACACTTTCTCTACTGCGCATGCGCAGAATGACGTCTGTTCCACGTCACACCCAGCCCGTTGGAGACTCCCTCACGACTGCTTTACATGGATACCTCACTCGATCCCATCGGCCCACTAGTGGCCCACCTAAACCCCAACACGTCTATTTCTATACTACGGCCAGACTGCGCATGCGCAGACTATTGACAACGAACGACACACCAGCCCAGGCGGATGCTCCCTCACGACAGCTTCAAAATAAGACCTCATACGACACCATAGGATCATTAGGGGCTCACCTAAACCCTAAAACGTCTATGTCCACACCCTTTTCCCAGAATTCCCTGTCTGCGCATGCGCAGAATGTTGACAACGGCCGAGACACTAGTTCAATCGGATGCCCCCTCACATAGGCTTCACATGGATACCTCACTCAACTCCATCGGCTCATTAATGGCTCACCTAGATCCCAAAACGTCTATTTTCATACACTTTGTCTATTGCGCATGCGCAGAATGACGATATTCCGACCCCACATCCACCCAGTGGGATGCCCCCTCACATAGGCTTCACATTGATACCTCATTCGACCCCATCGGTCCATTAGTGGCCCACCTAGACCCCGAAACGGCTATTTCCATACCCTTTGTCTACCGCGCATGCGCAGAATGACGATATTTTAACCCCACACCCAGCCCGTCGGATGCACCTTCACAAATGCTTCACATTGATACCTCATACGACTACATCGACCCACTAGTGGCCCACCTAGACCCCAAAACGTCTATTTCCATACACTTTGTCTATAGATTTAATATGCATTCCTAGTACCCGGTCCTCTGCATGGCAGAACTGTACAACCCAGAACAAGTCTGGACATGCCTTGATCTCGGGGAGCCAGGTGTTCGGCACGTGAGCTCACTCACGCAGACGCCAGACCAGGTCTTCACGGTGGCCGCAACATTGTAGCGAACGTGCAACATTGTTGCAATTCGGGGAGCCAGGTGTTCGGCACGTGAACTCACTCACGCAGACACCACACCAGGTGTTCACCGCAACATTGCAGCGAACGTGCAACATTGTTGCAATTCGGGGAGCCAGGTGTTCGGCACGTGACAACCTCAAGCAGACGACAGCGAAATTCTAGCGGGAAAACCCCCACAGACAGGTCAGTACATGTCCTATCATGTTCAAAAATGACCATCCCCATACCCCATACAGGTCTGTATATTGTATAAATCCGAAGATGTCACGGAGATCACCGAAGATGTCACGGAGGTGACCGAAGATACACGGAGGTGCCCGAAAAGACACGAAGGTGAACGACATTGTGGAAAAACCCACAGACAGGTCAGTACATATCCTATCATGTTCACAGGTCACGCTCCATTCACCCAGACCGGAAGTGACGTCTTACGGGACTGGTGGCGCCCCCTGGCGGAAAAAGGGGAACCAAGAGTTACCTCCCTGGAAAATATGACTTGAAATCCTCGCTAACTACTACTTTGGATATTTCATTTTGAATGTCTTCGTCTCATAAGTGAACATTTGATGTTAAAGAATGCGGGTTGGGGGTGATAGTGATATGGTCGAGCTGATCATATTGGCCAGATATACTGGACACTGAAATAGCTCCGATGGCTAAAAAGCGTATACCCACTCAAAAATGATGGTAAATCAATGGTACTTTTACTTATTTTACCTCTGAATAGCAGATTAAAGAGAAGAAATGCTAACAAAACGTCTCCAGTGAATGCATAATATAATTTAACCATGATTGAGAGGTTGATCAACTTGCTTGAATGCACCAAATGGTTTATGACTTCGCGTGATCATAGTTATGACAAGAAGCAATATTTTGGGAAGTGGATCGAAACTGACACTGGATCAGAACTGGCGACCTCACTGTACTTATTGATACATCTCAAAGTCCACACCAACCAATCACAATGAAAGAGTGACTAATTATATATTCTCACATTTGACAATTCCCACAATGTTCATGTTAAACATTAAAAGCCTACTTCCCCGTCCACCAGAGAGAACCCTTGAAAGACACTTGAGATCCCTTGAGAGTTCCGCAATCCGATATTGTTCCAAGTTTAATAATGAATCACCTTACCAACGTCACACATCAGTGCTGCCCATCCGTCACGACATATGCACTGCCAGGGCTCGTGACAGTATCCATGGAGACAATCAGGATAGGACACACACTCTTCACAGTACTCTCCCCGCCAACCGAAGCGACACCTGGGGAGCACATATAAACAAATGAAGTACACCGAAAAAAATAATCCTTAACATGTGATAGAATATTCCACGTACTATAGCACCAGTGAAATATTGCTTGAATCCTTTCCATAGTGTATGGAATATTCCTGATAGCATTGTATGGAAATATTCCTGGTAGCATTGTATGGAATATTCGTGATAGCATTGTATGGACTATTCCTTACTATGTTGTGGAATCTTCCGCTGAAGCTATATCGATAGCATATAGCATAACATTGTTAGTGTATCGGCATTTTAAAAGGGACGGACAGACGTGAATGGGTTTGATCACTGAAAGTTACATGATTCTATCCTCTGGAATCGATATGACATTGTGAACTCGACGTTAAAGATTACTGGGATATGTAGCTTATAATTTATGAGAGAAATGATGACGGTGAAACAGAAATTTTCGCATGACATCAATCTCCTCTATAATTATGTCTGACTGATTTGTTTACAAATAAAATGCCTACGTCTGGTCGAGTACTGGTGTTTCTAAACGCTCTATACAAGAATACAATGAGGGCAATGTTTCTCCCAGCCAAGCACATGGCCTTGATATGTTACACAACCCTAAAATAACATTTCTTCTTCGTGGGTATGGGGTTAACAGAAAAAAGCAGAACCACTTACTGGTGGTTAGACCGTGAAATCTTGAATCATTTATCATGTTTTTTTTGATTGATTGTTTATTCACCAATATCAACGTATATAAATATATGTACATATTACAACTGGATACATAATTAAATACTGGCGGGAATAAAGCCCCATGGGGCTTGTTCTATCCCTGAGAAGAGATTAAAGATGGCATTTCTGTTGACGGAGTCATACATGGGTCAGAATTAACTCCTGCTGTGAAACTGGTTAGTTATTGATAAGATAGGATTTGAGTTTAGATTTAAAGAGAGATGTGGATAAAATTTCTTTGAACGAGGAGGGCAGTTTATTCCACTCTCGTGGTCCAGCTATTTTGACTGTGAAGTATGATACATTGGATAAGTAAAATGGCCTGTATAGGTTGAAACGACAACCACGTGTGTTATAACGAAATATTGATGATTGTTTTCTGAAGTAGATTTGGAAAATTTTTGGCAATTGATTTGGGTTATGAAAAACTTTATGTGCTAGGAGAAGTGTTGAGTAGATATTCAACTTAGAAATATGAAGGATGTTCATCTTTTTAAATAGGGGTTCTGTGTGTTCGAGTTTTTTAGATAGAGTAATCAAACGTAAAGCCCTCTTCTGTAGCAAAAGCAATGGATTTAAATGAGTGACATAAGTATTTCCCCAGAGAATATTGCAATAAGACATGTATGGATAAATCAAAGAGTAATACAAAATATAGAGGGTTTTCTTGTTTATCGAGGTCTTAATACAGTTAATTACTCCTATATTTCTAGAGATCTTGTTACACATATACTTTATATGATCTGTCCAACTTAGTCGATTGTTGAAAATTATACCTAAAAATTTAAATTTTTCGACGATTACAACTTCTGTTCCCGCAATAGTCAACATTGGTAAATCAGTCACTTTTTGCTTGGTGTTTGGTTTAACTAACATGTATTTCGTTTTATTAATATTTAGTGATAACCGATTTGCACAGAACCACTTGTAGAATTTTTCCAATTCCTGTGTCATGGTAAGGAAAGCCTGTCTAGCATTTTTGCATGAGTAAATAGTACTCGTGTCATCTGCAAATAGTATGGTTTTAAGTAGGTTTGAGACACTACTCAGATCATTGATATAAATCAAAAAGAGGATCGGACCAAGGACTGACCCTTGAGGTACGCCGCAAGTAATCGGCAGTGCTGAAGAAGATATTCCATTGTAGGTTACGGATTGCGCTCTGCCTGACAAGTAGCTGCGAAACCAATTATTCGAAATGCCCCTGAAACCATAATGATTTAATTTCGAGAGTAGTATATCATGATTAACGGTGTCGAAAGCTTTAGATAGATCAAGGAAGGTGACTATACTATAATTTTTTGATTCTTTGGCTGTGGTAAGTGCATCATATAGTGAGCAAGCTGCAAGAGATGTGGAATGGTTAGATCGAAATCCATACTGGTTGTTAGATAGTATATCATTAGAATCCAAGAAATCCATTACCATGGAAACAGAAAGTTTTTCCAATATTTTGCTGAAACAAGGAAGTACAGAAATCGGTCTGTAATTTGAAAATACAGATGGATCCCCAGATTTGAAGATTGGCGTTATTTTGGCAGATTTATAGACGTCTGGAACAATACCGGAAGAAAAGGACAAGTTCATAATAAAGGACAAAGGTGTAGATATATAGTCACAGACAAGCTTAACCAAAGAGGTTCGAATTCCATCTAGTCCCGGTGATGCTGGTTTAAGATTCATTATTGTTTGCTTCACAAGAGTTGGAGTTACAGGAGAAAATTGAAAATTGTTAAGCGTAGGATTATCCAAGTAATCTTTAAAGTTGGCACCAGTATCTGGTATTTCGGAGTCTAACTTCGCAGCGACAGAGTTGAAGTACTCATTGAACTTCGAAGCAATGACTTCATTATCGGATATCAATTGTCCATCTACACTAAACGACGATGGCAACTGAGTTGATATTTTTCGGTTCATTAGTTGACTTAATACTTTCCACGTGCCTTTTATGTCATGATTACTAGCATTGAATTTATCCTCAAAGTAATTCTTTTTTGAGAGTCTTATTGTATTATTCAGTTTATTTCTATATTTTCTATACTTTTCATGTGCATTATTATCTGAGGTAACCAAATATAGCCGATACAATTTATTTTTTTCATGTATAGACTTCAAAATACCATCAGTAATCCAAGGCTTTAATATCTTCTTTTTTGTTGATTTGACAGTTGTAAGTGGGAAGCATTCGTTGTATATATTTGTAAAATTAGTCAGGAATTGGTCTAGAGCCATGTCAACATCGTTGTCGTTACTCATCACGTCTTCCCAGTTGGTCCCTTGTATTCTTTGTATGAACACATCTTTTTTTTCTTGCGTGACCTTTCGAAAAGTTATATTTTGAGTAGGTGGTTGAAAATGTGGCTTAGATTTGAGTATATGAAAGATGGGGAAGTGATCGGTGATGTCAGTCAGAAAAATACCGGATAGTAAGTTATCTTCGTGAAAGTTAATAAATATATTATCAATTAATGTGGCGGAACGGGACCGAACGCGCGTTGGTTTTGTGATTTGAGGGAAAAAATAGTGGGATTTCATTATGTCTAGGAATTCTAGAGTCGGGTTATGTTGATTAGTTTTAAACAAATCTATATTAAAATCTCCCATCAGAACACATCTATTTTTCTCGATATCAGATGATTTCAGAACTGAGAGTAGATGATTGTTTAGGTGTGTGACGTTTTTGTCAGGGGGACGATATAATATTCCTACTATATATTTGGTCTTGTCTACTTCCATTTCAACGAAAAGAGATTCGAATTCACCATTTCTATCGCTATATGAAAGATCTTCCCGCATTTTGCAGATTTGTATTTTATCGTTTACGTATAAAATAACACCACCTCCTCTTTTATTGCTTCTAGATAAAGGGAAAGGTTTATATCCTGGTATGTCGAAGAGCAGTTCTGTCGTTGGGTTTAACCAGCTTTCTGAGAAGCCAATAACGGAAAATTCGTGTTGTAAATTGTGAAGGAAGCCTGTAATTTCGGTAATATGTTTACTGAGGCTTCTAGCATTAAGGTGTAGGAACGATAAGTTTGAAGTATTGTCTTGGAGTTTGGGTTCGTTCAGAAAAGATGTATCAGTGAAGTAGTTAGATTGGTGGATATTAATATTGTTCCAGTGGGAGATTTCATATTCGTTATCATCTATTTCAGTTTGTCTATGGTCAATATCATTAAGTTCAATTGGATTAAAGCACATGTTTTCTATAAATTCAAGGTTCAATGTATCAACAGGTAAAGATGAATGTTCAACAGATTCCGGAATGTGGTCGCCAAAGAAAGGAAGTGAAGAGAAGGGATTCTAATGTTCTTAATGTAACGTGACAATACTGCCAAACAACATGATATTACACAGATTTAGATGTCCCATAATATGTGACCGAAGCTCCGGAATCTTTAGAGGTGGTTATGTTGACTATACACTGTAGATACCGGTTAATGAACGTTGAATAGGTGCTAGACAGTACCGGGCCTGGCTGGGCAGATTGGTGCACCACATTGCTATATGAATTGTAAATATCCCCTCAATAGCCACAGGATATTTATGGCATAGAGACGGTGAAGATATTTAAGACAAACATATACCTGCAGTCGAACGGAGTATCACAAAACCCATGTGACAAATTACATCGCTTGTGACAAACAGCTGAAACAAGAAAGGAAGTAATGTTATTACTCCATATAGTGTCATTTATAATGAACAAAATGAAAATACATGGAGAATTTTCAGTCCTACACAGACAGTTGTCAGGAACAATCGTTAGACACGTCACAGTCGTCGTCATAAAGAAGGCCTATGTCAATAATAGAAGACGTTTTCGTGTGACAATTTTTAAACAAACATTAAAGCAGGCGTAGAAATTAAAATAAGCACAAACTGCACATGACGGAACCGGTCCACTGTTAAACTGGAACTCATACAGCTCCAAATACTAGGATCTAATCCGTCATTGTACATGTCACTCGACAAATATATGTAGGTTTATTGTTTCGGTGGGAATTTAAGCCGTACGACGTCGGACATTACAGGTTAGTTTTTCTTGGTTTCTTGCATTTACCAAGTTGTTACCCTATGTTAAGGCGTTTACTCCATCAGACGTCCATGATGCTCATCCATTAACATCAGATGAGTTGTTTGAGCTGATCTGTCATCACAGCTCCCGAGCTAGCGTATCTAATTCCGCTTAAGCCCGTGCTAGGGGCCGTGTGGATACATAATAGTCTCCACATGATCAGCTGCAATTAAAGCTCGGCTGAGATACTAAGGCTACGTCCGAGAATCCACCGTATTCTCGAGTCTGAATGTTAGGTGTCGACGAATACTTTCCCTGTAGAGTCATATGTTTGCTTTTTAGTCGCCAGACGTCGTCAATTTTTCCCACCTCTTCAGCCGTCGTCCATTGAAATATTTCCGCGTCTATAATTCAAATGCAGGTATACCTAATTCAAACAAACGCTATATGTGTGATGGTGAATGGTCGAACTCTATCTGTGTGCCATATTGGCTGGTGGCATTGAGAAAGTAAGCAGTAAACACCCAAACTACTCCTGATTAAAGGACCCGAATAACAGAAGAAAGATCACAGTGAAGGCCCACCCCACTGGAACAGCAGATCACATTGGTAGAAATACCCCTGCACAAGCAAGGCAAACATTTTGAGAAAAATCGTGCAGATCTTCAAAGTGGGTTCGTCGCGTCAGCGGACTGGGCGAGAAATAATATGTTAATTATCCTCAAATCTAGGTTGGAATCCATTTTCGTGAAATGACATGTTTCGACATGTACAAAATTGAACACATAAAACTAACCTTGTGCCAATCTGCCATTCTTACATTCGTTTTATATAGCGACCTCACTGTCGTCAATTATAAAAAAAACTACGATGCTTTAGCATGATTTGTTGCTGAAAAAGGTGAGAGTTATCACCAGATGTTGGCTTAGGAGTTAAGCATACCTTCTCCTCATACACGGACATCACTTTGGACGGTCCATCCAACAAACACAAACTATTTCATAAGGAAAGAGGTATTTCGCTTCCTCTAAAACTGTAGTGGAAATTGAAGACGTCATACAATGTTAAAGTTGGTTGTAGATATTGTACTGTCGAGTTACTGACATCCTGGGTACAAGAAGGTTGACGGATAGTAGTATAATTTTTATGATGCCAAGTGAAAAAAAGGACTTTGATTGAAATTACAATGTCCTTACTAAGGATCTCATTACAAAACGACACGTGCAGAAACGTTCAATAATAACATCAGTGTTCAAATATCTGATCACCGCTATACCAATGCCAGACGCCATGGAGCATTATTCGGTTTCACCTCACGTCAGGGATGTCATTCATGGAGATTTCATAGAGCTACTTGAAATTCCCGTCAATAATATTTTGTGAAACACCATATATCAACAGCATATCAGTAAACCTATATTGTTTCTTTCAACCCTATTGACGAGGGCCCTTCAGGAGGTAAAAGCATTTTGGGAAAGGTATTGCGCCACTATTTCTAAGAACTCTGGCGTTGAATGTATGTGGATATTGAAAAACTCAAATGTCTTACGGAAGAACTTGATGCTAAAGGTCACATACCGTACAGACATGTATCCACATGGGATTTCTCGACTCTCTATACTACAATCCCTCATCAGGACCTTATTGACCGTCTAAGTTCATTATAAGTATCTGTGTTCAAGAAAACTGATCGTAGATATATTAATGTCGGAAGCCATAAAGCATTCTTTAGCTCTACTACATACAAGATATATCATTCATGGGATGTTTCTTTGTTTATAGAGTTGCTTGAATTTCTCATTAAAATATCTATGTGAAATTTGGCAACACAATATATCAACAGCATATAGGTATTCCAATGGGTACTAATTGTGCACCCCTGTTGGCTGACCTATATCTGTTCTCTTATGAATATGACTATATGCGGGCGCTTTCAAAACCCGATCCATTCAAAGCCCGTTCCTTCTCATTCACCAAACGCTATATAGACGATCTTCTCGCTGTGGATAATCGCTATATAAATGATGCAGTGAAGGATATATATATCCACCTTCACTGGATTTGAAGGAAACTACAGATAGCCCTACAGGCACATCTTATTTAGATCTCTACCTCTAAATGAAGCGGGCATTCTCTCTCGTCGACTTTATGACAAAAGAGATGATTACAATTTCGACATCGTAAACTATCCCTTTCTGGATAGTAATATTCCAGTGGGACCTGCATATGGCGTATACATATCTCGCTTAGTTGCATTTGCTAGATCCTGTGGTAAATGTGATGATTTTAATCAACGTCACAAAACATTGTTGCAGAAACTTATAAAACAGGGCTATTCCACCAAGCGCCTCCACTCAAAGTTTTTCAAATTTGGCGATACATATCGCATGCTGATAGCAAAATACGAACGTAGCGTGCCAGATCTATGGCGCTACGTTTCGTAACTTGTGTCTAATTCCGCTTAACCCGGGGCTAGGGGCCGTATGAACCCATGTACTTCAAGATCCTCATGGTACTCATATGAACAGTCACAATCAAAGCGTGACTGAGATACATCTTTCTTTTTAGATGACGACTCTATAACGAATATTATGGATTAAGAATACTGATCAGCGATACGGATTTGATATTTTTTGGAACATCATGATGTCTTGCCGGCATCATTGAAAACTGTTGACCGCTTCTCTCTTGCAGGAAACAAGCCTATGTTTATGTATACTATGATTGTCTTTTGAATTTGGTGCTAATACTGTTATGTGGAAAATGGAATAGGTCTTTGGATTATGGACGCGGATATTCTCTAATGGACGACGGCTTGATTATGAATGACGGACTAGACGCTTGTAATTCAATACATGCAAATATCGCCAAGAGAAAATCATTGCAAGAGAGTCCTTCTCATCCTCCAAATGTTATGTAGACGATCTCATTTAGATACGGTAGTAATATTCTGAGAGAACCTATATATGGCGGATACATCCCCGCCTAGTAGCACTTTATGAAAAAAATCCCTTGATATCACAGAAACTTATTGCAGGAATTCGTTGAATACGGTCTATAATATCAAGCCTCCGTCCATTCCAGATGATAAATACCGCATATTGATGAAAAATACGAGCGTAGCGCACAGGACCTCTGGGACAACGCTTCGTAGTTTTTGTCATGATTGAGATATAAGCATACTCTAGAAAACAATACTTTTTCAAAATTGTGACTACGGGCTGCTTGACAAATGTCTTATCGTATTTGACGATTCAGTATTGAGATTCAATGGACACACTTACCTAGATCACAGAATAGTCCTGTCCACCCTTCCAAACAAAGCTTGGATCCGTTTTTACTGCAGGTATAATGCCCAAATTGGTCGTCACGTGCTCTGCATAACTTGTCACACCCGTCACCGTAATAGTTAGAATCACAGAGAACACGGTAGGCAAAGGTGAGTTCGGCACTATGAGATCCCGTTTGTTCTATGACCCATCGCGCTGATGGTTTAATGGCTTCCGTCCTGATCACTTGTAATATGAGATGTTCTTGCTCTGTGGACAGTACAAGTGCAATTGATGACGTATTTGGCGATGAAATGGAAGAAACGAGGGAAAACACATCAAAGGCACTTCACCTTCCAAATCAATCCGTGGAAGGGTATAATTACCCGGAGGTGAGCCTGATGAAGATGGGGTCATTTCCAGCTCATGTGTTCTAGTTTCAAGGTTACGAGTGCTCTTTGACGTTTTAAGAAATGCGAATTCCTGTATGGGCGTGTTACTAAAAGACATAATTAACTCTGGAGTATATAGCTTGGTGGGAAATAAATTATGACCAGTATTAAGCTCTTGAAACCCCATGATGGTTGTTAAAGTATGGACAAACATGAATTAATGGGCCGGATTTTAAGTGTCAAAATGGGTCCAAAAACAATATGTTGGGGTACAATCTAAAATCTATGAAGACCTCAGTAAATAATGATCGAGAGATGGACACTTAATGAGAACAAACCCACGAGCAAAGACGAATATCTCTCAAATATGAGCATAGTACTTCGGTACTGAAGGGACCATCTTGACCTAAACATTCGCCAAATTATCCAGAGAAATCGAAAAAAAGAACCTCCGCCAAACAAATAGAGCTGTAAAGTTCTTCAACGGTTACCGTCAGTTATCTTAGTGCAGTATGAATTCGAGCAGTGACATCACCAATGTCACCATCTCGTCATGTCAATGAGCTATAGTTTTTCTTATTTTATTGGAAGTAATTACGGAGGTGATGATCACACTAATACAATTGGTTCACCTGTCAGTGACTGGTTCCCGAGTTCGTCATGCCAGACTTCGATAACCAAAGTAAAAGATTTCTGTAAAGTAAAAATGAGAGTCGGTAATGAGTTATTACCCACAAACAGTTCGCATTCATACTAGCAAGACTGGTAACAGACATCCTGAACGTCAACCTATCTTAACCCGATATGTGGCCTGGGTGATTGACGTGTACCGCAACCTGGGGGAGGCTGATTCTACCCCATCACTAAATATTTTCTTTATTTTCTCTGAGACTATAGAGAGACAAAACTTACCACACTCTACCCTTGACTCAATCTCTAACAGAAAATATATTTTAAAAAATGCAATATGGCAGCATGGATGATGTCACACTGACCCCCATAAAGTATTTTTTCTGCCGATATTTTCCAAATTATTTATTTGTGCAATTCTCTTCGCAAAAACATTATTACAAATTAGTTAATGATGTGAAATAAAATACTTTTTGACCACTTTTATCTATAAGAAATCAATAGAAGGAAATAGAGGCAAGGGCTCAGTTCCGGACGGTGGGGACATGTACCCAGGATGAGTGAATGAGTTCAAAAACTGTAGCATGATGTAAGATCCCGGAATATATTAGGGCTGGGGTGGGGCGAGGCAGTTTATGAGATAGAGGTAGGGACTTAGTCCTCGAGAGATGGGACAGATTCCCAAAATGAGTGAATGGATAAGCTCCAAGAATATATTAGTGATGGAGGTGAGGTGAGTCGAGGCTTAGTTTATTAGATACACGGATTGAAAAACCGACTTCCGGAGTGAGTGTCCCCACCCTCCCCCCGGGGACGCCTATAGCTAGATAATCAGCTCTATCGAGCGTGACAAACTTGCACCGAAGCAGAAATATCATTGAGCCGGGAATTTCTCTATAGTCAGTTGTGCTTTGATGTTATATGGAGTTTAGATGAATATGTCAGCGATGTGCAATTGTCATTTTGGCACAGGACCAATGAAGTCTAACAGTGAACTTACGAATATTAAATTCGAATGTATATAAATCTTAAATAGGTAATGTCCAAATGGATCCTGCCTTAGTTAGACACAAGTTATTAAAGGATTGATAGTAATGATCTTATTTTGCCAGCATTGTGTGGTATTACCAAAGGCAATTTAACTAGGTCAGAAGACGCTTAATTTTGTAGTTTTGTGGAATCAGGCTCATCCCCGGCTGGGTGATTGAAATCTTAAAATGTATAGCACAATCTTGCAAATGTTACCAGGCGAGATATGTATATGCCATACGTAGGTCCTTCTAAAAGGATGTTAGCTATGTGGAAACTGCAATAGCATCCATGTCTTGTCGTAGGATGTGCATAAAATCTAGACCTGAATGAGGATCAACATTACGTGTCCTCCCTTAAAAGGAATAGGAAACCCATGAAAAAAGTATGTTGTAAATGAAAGAATAGTTCTATCACTGTCCAAACGTATTTTTTATTTATTTTTTTCGATTTTTTTTTAACCGAATAAAACGCATTTGATATATGTGTTTGTATGGTGATCTGTTACGCCCATCCATTTACCTATCCTCTCAATTATTGCAGACACCCACACAACACTCACCGTTATTCTGGTTCAACAGGGAAGTAGACATCGATAGGGAAGTATTTTGAAGGTTGAACGTGGAACATTATTGCTTATTAAATGGTTAAACAACCAAGAACGTAGATTACATAAGTGGGCCTAGATTATGCAACTGGGCCCAAAATATTTGTTTGCCATTTCACCAACATTTGTCTGTACGCAACTTCCTTAGGAAGCCCATGGTGTGCAAGGAGGTCTTCAACTTCAACCTGCCCACAGGTACATACCGAAAAAAGTCGAATATTTACTTGATAGCTTCCCGTTAGCAAACAATAATCAGCAAATAAGCAAAGATGATTCCTCTCAGACATGCAGATTTGTTATTATGTCGATGTCTGGTCCATATTACAGTGTGTATAGCAGTACATTTGATTAAAGAAAAATTATAACGTCGAGAAATATCAAAAAGAATAATGAGGAATGGCACTTACAGGCCACCATCCAAAGTTTATCGGCGCTTTGCTCAGTTGGAAAAAATCGGAAAAATAAATAAAAACTATTTTTGGACAGTGACGGAACTATTCTTTCATTTACAACATACTTTTTTCAAGGGTTTTCTATTCCTTTAATAAAATCAGTCTACATGTTCAAGGCTCCACTTGGTCAATCCATTGATAAATACTGGCACCTTTTAAACGACAAAACTAATTTGTTAAGGCACTTTTATCATCTAAAACGCATTATTGGTCTCGACAGTTCTACTGGCAGATATATATTAAGCGGACAGAAAAACAAATAGCCTACAATCCCCCACTGTTGACCAAAATGTGTATATGTTGCTCGTTGCCAGTTGGTATCAATATATCTATAAATCTATAGATCTATGCAGCATGGAGGCGGTGTCATACTCACTGGCCACGAGAAAGTAAATGGTAGATGTATTATGTAAGGTCCATCGCCCGTCTCCTCGCGTAAATCAACGCTATTGCCACCCAGTAGTGGTGTTACATATTGGCCAAATGTACAAGATGGGTATGTCCGAACCACTTTGCTTTGGTAATGCATTAAACAGATGGCAACGAACGTTCGGCATTGCTCGGAACAACTCTGATCGGCAGCTGGCTCGGTACAACAGTCTCCCTCTAACGTCACTCCTCGGTCGTTCGACAACGTTGTTAGCTGGATCTCAAACACACCTGAGCTTCTCACCTGCAAACAGAGTAGGGAAAGATACTGTGATCATCACACCCAGCAAATTATTTTTGCATTCGTTATTGGACGGAGCTAAGTACTGTCAGCTGTCTGTGAAAATTTGCTGGAATCGTACTCGAATGTACTTCATAAAGGAGTTGGACATTCGATTAGTAACATATTACCAATTACAACACATATAAGGGAAGTGGGAAGAGGTGCCGACATACTGGCAGAGCCACATGCATTATAGTCTTCCGGTTAACCCAATCTAAAGCACATACCGAGAATCTAACGATTGGTGATATGTGTTGTATCTCAGGTACGCTTTTATTGTACCTGTTCATGTGGCAACTTGGATGATATGACCACACGGCCACTAGCACCGGCATAAGCGGTATTAGATACAAATCTAGAGAGCTATGATGGAAATGCTCCAACAACTCGTATATTGGTAATTGGTGAGCTGTTTCGCTGTGACAACTCGTACAGTGGGGATTGGTGAGCTGTATTGTCGTCAGATGAAAATGACAGCATTTAACACAAAAGACTAGTGTGTAAGGCCCGATGTCGACCCAGCATCAACTTCCCACAAATGCCAACATATATCAAAGACCAAAAGGTCTGTACAGGGGGCGGGCCTCGGGGACGAAACGTCCACCAGCAGAATCTCGCCATATACAGGTAAAAATTACAATACATATAAGGGAAGTGGGAAGAGGTACCGACGTACTGACAGAGCCACATGACTTTACAGTATAGTCTTTCGGTTAACCTATTCTAAAGTACATACCAAGAATCTAACGATTCGTGATATGTGTTGTATCTCAGGTACACTTTTATTGTACCTGTTCATGTGGTAACTTGGATGATATGACCACACGGCCCCTAGCACCGGCATAAGCGATATTAGATACAAATCTAGAGAGCTATGATGGAAATGCTCCGACAACTCGTATATTGGTAATTGGTGAGCTGTTTCGCTATGACAACTCGTACACTGGGGATTGGTGAGCTGTATCGTCGTCAGATGAAAATGACAGCATTTAACACAAAATACTAGTCTGTAAGGCCCGATATCGACCCAGCATCAACTTCCCACAAATGCCAACATATATCAAATACCAAAAGGTCTGTACAGGGGCGGGCCTCGGGGACGAAACGTCCACCAGCAGAATCTCGCCATATACAGGTAAAAATTACAACACATATAAGGGAAGTGGGAAGAGGTACCGACATACTGGCAGAGCCACATGACTTCACAGTATAGTATTCCGGTTAACCTATTCTAAAGCACATACCAAGAATCTAACGATTCGTGATATGTGTTGTATCTCAGGTACACTTTTATTGTACCTGTTCATGTGGCAACTTGGATGATATGACCACACGGCCCCTAGCACCGGCATAATCGGTATTAGATACAAATCTATAGAGAGCTATGATGGAAATGCTCCGACAACTCGTATATTGATAACTGGTGAGCTGCTTCGCTGTGACAACTCGTACACTGGGGATTGCTGAGCTGTATCGTTGTCAAATGAAAATGATGGCATTTAACACAAAGACTAGTCTGTAAGACCCGATGTCGACCCAGCATCAACTTCTCACAAATGCCAACATATATCAAAGACCAAAAGGTCTGTACAGGGGGTGGGCCTTGGGGACGACACGTCCACCAGCAGAATCTCGCCATATACAGGTAAAAATTACAACACATATAAGGGAAGTGGGAAGAGGAGCCGACATACTGGCAGAGTCACATGACTTCACAGTATAGTCTTCCGGTTAACCTATTCTAAAGCACATACCAAGAATCCAACGATTCGTGATATTTGTTGTATCTCAGTTACGCTTTTACCTTTTACGCTGAGGTACGCTCAGGTACCTTTGTGAAACATTATTACACTTTGAAAAGATATGGAGAACAATGCTGCAGGGAGAGATCAAACACCTGTCAACATTGATCAAACACCTGTCAACATTGATCAAACACCTGTCAACATTGATCAAACACCTGTCAACATTGATCAAACATCTGTCAACATTGATCAAACCTGTCAACATTGCCAGAGAATTAACCATATTCATCCGTTCTTGGTAGTCGCTATGTAGCTCCCATTAACATATACCACACTTCAATTTTATGTTTTTCACCAGGTTTTAACGCACGTTCCTTGTAGACAATCCCAGTAGATTTCAACCATTCCGAACCAAACACACACAAGCGTCACATCTGACATTCAGTGGTCAGTCACCGTCCGTGAAGAAGGATCTAATTCACGAGACAATATACCCGTGAGAAAACTTCATGATGTTCCTATCATCCAATCCGCATAAAGGGCTAACAATCGAGGCACTACTCGGACCCCCTTCTTTGGGAGTTTCTTCGTTTATTTCCAGTTTCACTACACCTCCACAAATTTTCTTTGGCGCATGACCAAAATTTGTTAAATTTTAGTGGGAATGGGAAAGAACACGCATAAGTGAGGATCGGTTTACCGCCTCGATTATTGGCCCTGGTATATAAGTGATTCGTATTTTTTTAAATACATCTCTAAATCGTTTTCTTGAGTATTGTGTTTCACCCACGCTTTAGCTTTGATTGTTCAGTGGAATTACACACAACGTTTCGCCAAATATCTTATGCACAACAATCGTATCTTACAAATTGTCCATAAAATGAAAAAAAATACACAATATCGTTTCCTGCAATAGAGAATCATAATGTTCCTTACATTACAAATTTTACTTAGCCAAATTAATTTTCAAGTCGTTTATAAAGTAGCCTAGTCTCTCGGTCACACTTTGATTGTGAAAGTTCATTTGAACAGGATGGAGACGTGACACACTTGGGCAAGTTACGAAACGTAGAGGCGGATGTACGATCGTATTTTACGATCAGTGTACTATATTTATCACAGAATTTGAAAACTTAGCATGTAGGCGTCCGGTGGTCTAGCCTTGTTTGACAAGCTTCTGTAATAAAATTCTGTGGCGTTGATTCAGATCGTCACAGTTTTAACAGGCGAGATATGTATACGCTGTATGCAGGTCCTTTTGGAATATTATACAGAAATGGATAGTTTTCTATGTCAAAATTATAATCATCTCTCTTGTCGTAAGTCGACGTGAGAGAAATCCCCTTTCTTTTTTGTAAAGGTGTATGTCCGAATATGATATTTTAAAATCCAGCGAATGAGAGTATATATCCTTCACAGCGTCGCTACTATAGGGATTATCCAGTGCTAGAAGATCGTCTATATATCGTTTGATCAATGCGAAGGAACGGGCCTTAAAGAGTTATCTTTTGACAATTATTGTATGAAGGCGTATTGATATGAGAACTGACTTCTTGTCAGTACTCTTGCATCATTTCCTCCACCCTTTTAATGTTGCGTTTCATCCCCGAGGCTTGCCCTCTGTACAAATCATTGTGGTTGTAGTATCGTGACTTGGAAACATTATGGAGAATGAATCGCTTGGTGGACGTCGGGCCTCACAGGTATTTGTTCTGAATACGAACTTGCATTCTATAAATTCTCCCTCGATTGAGCCGATTTTTCTACCTGGCGGTCACATAGTTCATCTTTTTCATCAGATGACTTGATATGGGCATCATATTTTCGCTCTGAAATATTTGTATCTAATACCGTTCAAGCCGGTGTTAGGGGCCGTGTGGTCATGTCATTCAAGATGTCCACATGAACAGTCACAATAAAAGAGTGTCTGGGATACAAATCATCACAAGGATCACTTTTGGTTCTTGTGATGTTTTTAGAAATATGCAGTTAGTATATTTTTCTTTGGGGCATATGACTTCTTTTCAGCACACCGGCATCATTTTCCACCACCCTTTTAATGATGTAATTAATTAATAAGTCTGCCAAAATTGGTGCACAATTTGAACTCATGGGGACACCTAGACGCTGTTGGTATATGGTGTTGCCGGATTTCACCTATTTTTTTATTCCGAGTTTATTCAATCGTAATACAGATTTTATAGTACATGCAGGTCTACAAAATAGTAACGCAAAATGCGTAGGACATTTGATATTCATTCCTATGCAGGACCAACCGCAAACATTTCTGTCCATCTATTCCATACATCACTTAATAGTTTACTCTCTTTATGAAATATTATTTTCTCTGTGTTGTTATAATATTCTAGTTTCATATAGTACAACGAATGGCACATAAATATTGATAACCCTATCTAGCCTGGTTTTTTGGGACCTGTTCACGCCGGGGTCATTTCGTGCCCATCTCCTCTTGAATATTTTTCTTACCGCTTCATCTAGGGGGCTGAAACTTATCACACTATACTCTTGAGTGAAGCTCTACCAGAGAATGTGAAACAAATCCAAAATGGCCACTCCTATGATGTCCCAGTAACGTAGTTTTCAAAAATGGCATTTTTGATCGACTTTTCTTTCAGATTTTCGATTTTTTTTATTATGTGTTTTCTTCGTAAATAATAATCTGATGTGAAATAAAATACTTTTGCTCACTTTTACCTCGCAGAAAAGACGGAATTTTGAAGAAAAATGACGAAAACATTACAAGCGTCTAGTCCATCATTCATAATTCAGCCGTCGTCCACTAAAGAATATCCGCATCCATAATCCAAAGACCTATTCCATATTCCATATAACAGTATTAGCACCATATTCAAAAAGACAATCATAATATACATAAACATAGGCTAGTTTCCTGAAAGAGAGAAGCGATCAACAGTTTTCAATGATGCCGACAAAACATCATGATGTTCTAAAAATATAAAATCCGTATATCGCTGACCAGTATTCTTAATCCATAATAATCGTTGTAAAGTCGTCATCTAGAGAATGATGTATCTCAGTCACGCTTCATTGTGACTGTTCATATGGGCACAATGAGGATCTTGAAGTACATGGGTTCATACGGCCCCTAGCCCCGGGCTAAGCGGAATTAGATACAAGTTACGAAACGTAACGCCGTAGATCTTGCACGCGGCGCTCGTATTTTGCGATCAGCATGAGATATGTATCGCCAAATTTGAGAAACTTTGAGTGGAGGCGCTTGGTGGAATAGCCCTGTTTTATAAGTTTCTGCAACAATGTTTTGTCACATTGATTAAAATCGTCACATTTAACACAGGATCTAGCAAATGCTACTAGGCGAGATATGTATACGACATATGCAGGTCCCACTGGAATATTACTATCCAGAAATGCATAGTTTACGATGTCGATATTGTAATCATCTCTTTTGTCATAATTACAAGCGTCTAGTCCGTCATTCATAATTCAGCCGTCGTCCATTAAAGAATATCCTCGTCCATAATCCAAAGACCTATTCCATATTCCATATAATAGCATTAACACCAAATTCAAAAAGACAATCATAGTATACATAAGCTTGGGCCAGTTTCCTGCAAGGGAGAAGCAGTCAACAGTTTTCAGTGATGCCGGGAAGACATCATGATGTACCAAAAATATCAAATCCGTATCGATGATCAGCATTCTTAATTCATAATAAAGTCGACGAGAGTCAATATATCTAAATATGTGCCTGTAGGGCTATCTGTAGTTTCCTTCAAATTCAGTGAAGGTGGATATATATCCTTCACTGCGTCATGTATATAGCGATTATCCACAGCGAGAAGATCGTCTATATAGCGTTTGGTGAATGAGAAGGAAAGGGCTTTGAATGGGTCGGTTTTTCAAAGCGCCTGCGTATAGTCATATTCATAAGAGAACAGATACAGGTCAGTCAACAGGGGTGCACAATTAGCACCCATTGGAATACCTATAAGCTGCTGATATATTGTGTTGCCAAATTTCACTTAGATATTTTTAATGAGAAATTCAAGCAACTCTATAAACAAAGAAACATCCCATGAATGATATCTCTTGTATGTAGTAGAGCTAAAGAATGCTTTATGGCTTCCGACATTAATATATCTACGATCAGTTTTCTTGTACACAGGTACTATTAATGAAGACTTAGATGGTCAACAAGGTCCTGATGAGGGATTGTAGTATAGAGAGTCGAGAAATCCCATGTGGATACATGTCTGTACGGTGTATGACCTTTAGCATCAAGTTCTTCCGCAAGATATTTTGAGTTTTTCAATATCCACTACATTCAACGCCAGAGTTTTTAGAAAGAGTGGCGCAATACCTTTCCCAAAAGGCTTTTACCTCCTGAAGGGCCCTCGTCAATAGGGTTGAAAGAAGCTTGGTGGTGCAGCTTCTAGAACCAACTATGAATCTAGCTTTGTATGGTGATTTATGCATTTTGGGAGTCCATTATACTTTTGGTATGTCGTTATGATTGGTTGGAAGACAAATACCTCTTTCCCTGTTAAATAAATCTTCCAGACTAAATGCAGTTTGGGAGTAAGTAGACGTATTTGATGATGATATGTCTACACTCAATTCTTTAACCAGCACCTGGTAATAGTAATATTTACATATGAATATTATGTTATTTGGAGTTTTGTCTGCTGGGACTATGACGAATTTACTCTGGAGATTTGCTAGAACTTCTTGCGAATTGAGGTTTCTTAGTGCTTGTTTTGCTTGGAGAAGAGTACTTCTGACAATACGGCGGATTGTTTCAACGACCTTGCTCTTGGTGAGGTCCAGCCATCAGCGAGTACTGTAGGCTCAACTTTTTCTCGCTTAGACCAATCATTAACGTACTGTTCCAATGCAGACAGGACTCTCTTCTGGTCGGCCTTCAGATTTATTCTTCTCGGCTCTCTATATTTAGGTCCTTTCATCAGGAGTAATTTTAGGTCCTTATCACTCACCACATCAAGATCATCAGTCACAATATGTTTGCATGGTGTATAGATAAAGTTCGACGATTCACAATCACAGCTATAGCCTCCTGACGTGTATAAGTTCCAGTCAAACTCCTTGACAGCATTGGAGTAATTGAATATTTTGTGGCTATAGATTTAGTATACTTATATGAAATGCAAGGAGGTTCTGTGAACTTAAAATAGTTTGGTACAGCGTTGCGTACCTCCGAATCATTCAGGATTCGAGGTAAATTTAAAATGTCCAGACCTTTATCTAAGTAGTTGAGTTTCAAGAAAAGCCGATCTTGAGATGTTTCGATTATGTTCACTGGACCAAACAACCGAAAATATGCTATATCTTGACATAACTTTTCTGGTATTCCACAAGACCGCTATTTTGAATTTACCCATGATTCTTCCCTTGGGGTTATGCAAATACGCTTAAAATGATTCCAGTATGATAAACTATAAAGTCACAATGTCAGCTCTCATTTTTCTTGGTTCCGGAGATAAGCTACAATATATACCGTACACCCTGACCTATGTGTTATTTCACCTTTTCCATAAGCTGCCATTATTAATCAGTATAAGATATATACACGGGTGAGCTATCTTAGAATTTCAGGGAACCAGAAGGCTCTGGTATGATCGACTTGCTAAGTAAACTCATTTACTTCCGGGAAAAGCTATATACTGTAAAGCGAAGGAAGCCAGTAACCGTGTAAGAAGATGAAAGCTGTCGGGGTAACTAAATATTTACTTTAGAGAAGATATAGATCTTAGTAATGAGGCCATCTGTACCACATTCAGGACCATCCTAGAAATCTTCGTACGACATCACAAATAGCGTTTCAGATTTTTATACATATCTATCTCGTAGTAAATTTATTTGTTTTTCAAAATTGAATATCGTTATTAACACCAAAATCTGGCTATGAATTTCAAACGATAAATAAGTTCTGGTTGTAGTTATAGAAATGAAAATTGTTATAGTCTGAGAAAAGCTAGCTGGGTCAGTGATCTCCCATCTGCACAATTTGACATTTCGGATGAGATAAAGACTTAATTTCAGGTCGTGTCAGTTCACATCTAATATTTGTGAAGTTACATCAAAATTGGCAACACATAAACCAAGGCGTCTATATGTATGTTATCTTGATGACTGTTACATTAATGTGGGAAATTTCTAACGAAGCTGTGAAGTCTTTGAGGGAAATGGCAATTAATAAGACAAATGTGAGTTACATTTGAGATACCATAATTCGAATTTTCGGTGTTTGGTAAACATATATGGCCGCATGGCATGTTTATGATTCCAGTGGATACCGTACCACGAAGAGCGCTCACGAAAATTCGTATATGCCATCCACCCATAATTAAAGGAGAATAATTTTCAGGTCTTGTAGCGATAAATACCTGCAAAATCAGTCAAATCATTAGCATTATACACAGTAATCTGATTGGTAAAAATTATATTATAGGACTCACCTTTGCAAATACCGTAGTCACAAGGAGCAAGACCTGGGTTAATTCCTGCATCTGAAATGAGAATTAATTGTTCTGTTATAGTGTAATCCACGGAAAGGAATCTGTACCATAAGAAGAAGGAGTGAACATCTCGAATGGTTTCTCAACCACGGCGATTATCCTGGAGATTCGCAATATGACGTCGGTATCACGCAGGCATAATTTGGATCAAATAAATTCACTTGGTTTTGCGAAGAAACATACACCCATGCAGTTTTAACTCAGTATCAGAACAAGGCCACACTGCGTCGATTTGACGGAACAGTAAGCTCCATGATTTGACGGAACAAACCGTTTTAAGGGATTAGATAAACAATACTGGAATAGAATACACGTGCAGTCAAAGTGAAAGCAATGTTCAGTAAATGAGCACAATACCTTCCTCGCTATATACATGTACTATGCCTGCGTATTGCTCAATTTAGTCAAAAGAATAAAAGATGCAAACTAATGCATCACAATACCAACTAATATACTGAACTACATAAAGTTAACTTCCCGATGGGCCACATTTTCAGTTGCCAATTGGGTCAATATCAATTAAGCTTTAATAAAGAAAAATCAATAAAAATTACGGCCGTATGGACACCTCACTACTGATAAAGTCGACCGTGTTATCTTTGAAAATTGTGTGTCAACGTATCCCATCTCCCAAATTTTCCATGATCTTGTGGTTGGGAAATTGATTCAATTAGCTGAAACTCCGCGTGCCTTTCGCAGCATTGGACTACTTTAACTAATTTATGTTTTTTGCCTTTTATTATAACAAGAGTAAATGAAACGTGTTTAAATCTGGAATACACGGTGATATTTTCTTTGTCGGATTGCATTTGCCCTAATTGTATGAGCCAGTAAATGCTGTAAAATGATCTGTCAAAATCTCTTGGTCTTCTGTACAAGCAACAATGTGAATTTACTGACAGCATTGGCTCTTTGTCGCCAATTCCAAACAAATTTACAGCTGCGGACCACTTTTCTGTTTTTTATATTTTCTAACGTTTAAAAGTGAGTAAAAGTAAGTAATAATACACTATAATTAATGGTTTCTTGTGATATTCCAGTTTTTTGGAAGAAGCGGACAGAGAAAACGCCGAGATATATCGTGATGGGCTCGTCACCCCAAATGATTACATTCTTCGCGCTGTGCAGAGAATAGGTCGTCAAGATAGAGATGGACATACCTGTGTATGCCCCATCAAATTATTTGTGCTGATTTTACTTCTCAACAGATGTTTTTATCTCAATGCTCAATTCGTAAGTGATTCACTGTTAACGGAAAAACTTCTCTCGTTTTTAGTATCTCTCGTGTTTTTGTTTTTGTTCTCCCTCTCCCTTTCTAGTTTGTATAGTCTGCATATATATGGACATCAGTATAGTATAGATAGTATTGTTATTATTATTACGTTGTCTAAATATATACACTGTGAAAATACAATTTTGTGTTAAAATGGCTTCAACACAAAATGCTTTGTGTTGAAATCAGCATGGTTTTGTGTCAAACTTCATATATCAACAACAATTCGTGTTAAGTTCATTCACAAATTGGTAATGATTCTAAAACAATTTGTGTTATTTTCAACACAATTCTAAACTCGCTTCAACACATTTATTTTTCGCATCCAGCAATATGGAATTCAGCTATATGACGAATATAGCGACTTTCTTCTGTTATATTAGTGAAATACATTATACTGATATTAACGGCTCGTAAGGCAAACGCACATCCTCCAGGCCTCATGTTTTCACAAAATAAAAATACTATTCGACAACGGTATTGCTGTCACTCTGACTGAACAATGACATGCTAAGATACAAGCAATATTTTGACCTTGTGGTCTTGACCGGTTTCTAAGTTTACAAGTTGGACGACCGGAGAGATTTGTCCACAAAGCCGAAACAAGATTCCATCGATTCCATTCCGTCCATTCAGGTTATTTCTCACTTATGTGTTTGGAGAGGTTGTAAATTGTGGACAGTTGTGTGTAAATAATGATCATTCTGTCATACATTCTTATGTCTGTGCATAACCCATCGTCTGTCCCGGATTCAGTATATACCGATAAATCACGCCCTTGACCACACATGCCCTTAACCACGCTTTTTTCTTTTTCTCGTATTGAAATCAAAGTTGCATAACTAACTGCCCACCTAGGTAGAGGCAGCTCTGAGAAGGATATACTGGGGATATGAACTACGCTTAGCTAATACACTTCAGATTCTTGTCTGGGCAGTCTGATGAAGAAGACGGATAATTAACAATAGAGTTCTTGTTTTAGCCGTTATTGCGTAACATCATTGTGTACTCAAGTTAGGCAAGTCAAGAATTCCATATAGTTCGGAGGTAAGAGAGGGGAGACAGAGCAAACCATTGTCTGGCATATTCATACATGTACATCCCTCGAAAAGTAAACTCGATATAAAGAAACTTCAGAATGGCGTTGTTAAATCTGGATGTTCACCATTCATTAGACGATCGTCATCCATTACTTCTAATTACAAGACCGTTCCACAACACAAACCAACATATCAGTTTGTGACGATGACAAATTACAGACACCATGCATGATGGGCCGATTATATAACGCTTATCATTGAAAGCTTAACCTCAGACAGATCACTCCATCAGTTAGGAAAATTCAGAACAATGTAGACTCTATATTATCAGTCAGTCCATAATTGTGATTATGACGAGCAAGGCTTGCTCAGAGCGGAGTCATCTACTGCAACCCTTATTACAGGCAACCCGCAGACTTCAATACCGTTATGGTCGCGAACAAGCATCGGCAAAATTGAAAGAGTCCACGAAAGAACTTGTTTAAATTAAAATTCACATTAGAATTTAAAATGCTTTTTAATTGTTCAATATAAGCTGGTTAAATTTTCCTCTCATCTTGTATTGTACTGGTAACATAAACAGCGACCCAGACGCGCACACACTGTACGTATTAATAAGTGTGGAATGAACCAGATGGTGGCGTATGGTGCGTATGGTGTTCCTCATATGGAGGATACACTTTTTCTGGAATGAATTATGTAAACAGACTGCATAGAGGAAAACAGTGATTTAAATCATGAGTTATGTTAGCCTATAAATTAATCTGACAAATATTCTGATTGCGCTTATTATTCATGAAGGGCTGTAGCAATACTGGCAATTTATGGCATGTAGATCTGAGGGCACAAATTGTGTCACAAAAATTATCTATGCCATTTGTTTTAATAAACCTGTCTTTAGTGATCCTTTTGACACCATTGAGAAATTAAGGATGAAAGCCTCTCACACAGTTGGCAGCTTATTTCTATACTTCTGATTAGTTTGAACTGTTGACCTCCTTGATTGGTGGCATGATGAAGCAAAATTCGTACATATTGAAACTATATATAATTTGGGATTACGTAATTCTCCTTAATCATTTAAAACTTCGCATGGGAAAGGTCATACGAGTGGTTGACAGTTTCCCAACTATCACCAGACAGTTTACTAGCATAAAGGCTAAATGTCACCAGCAGTGACAGAAATATTACTCGAGTTATTTATCTAAATAAGGAATACTACACACTGCCGCCAAGACGTGCCATGCAACCAAACTGTATGACAAGATTTGTATAATGTCATCAATAATGCTCGGGCCACATTATTTTGTACGCCGTATATCCAGTACCAAAATCATAAAGTAACGAAGGTATATATTTGTTCAGAATATCCCTGTAATCCAAGTGACGATATAGTTCGTAAAAATGTGTTGTATACATTGCGGAGCAATTAAAAACTTGCTACAGGTAGGCCTACAGATTTTGTTTTACATGTTGGACCAATAGCCACTGTGATTAATGAGGCTAAAAGGAACCAGCGCCGGACCGATGGCCTGACAGCCTGACTGGTTATTGGTCTGGCGCCTGACCTATTGCCTCTGCCTTCATTACCACCATGTGATATTAACATCATTCAGAGTTTGTAAAGGTAATATTACTAAAAACTATTGTGCTAATTCTTCAGGTGTTCATTTGTTTATGGAAATTGGGAAGCACCATGTTTGGCAGCATAACAAGTATTTCATTAACATGGGTGTTGCACTACTTTTGCCATATCTGTATTCACGTATGGACACAGTGAGAAGAAAACATTATATAGCTATACAAACACTATTCATCCACCAAATGTTCGAATAGTCACAATAACGACGCATTCAACGATACCGCTATCCCGAACCTGAAGAAAACGTAAGCGTATTTTGACCTATATCATTTTACAACGTGAAAAGACCTTTCCTATATCATCTTTCTCGAAAGGTTTGATATTATGCACTACTCCTCCCCAAATCGGCTATATTATTTTTCAATGATGATGATTTTCAATGCATCGCCTAGTAGCATTTGCTAGATGCCGGGATCCATTTCAGAGGCACAAATAATGACCGCATAAACTGTTTCAACAAAGTTATAAAACCGCCATTAGAAGTTTCTCTAATTTAGCACGCACTGGTGGCAAAGGGATATTGTGCTATACAACAAATGGCACATCAACTTGACTTCGCTTAAAACGGTGTAAAAGGAAATAATATCAGATATAGCTGTTCGGTTCCTAATAAATCTAGCTAGGACATTTCCCTACTTTTCAACTTAGGAAGCAAAAACAGACTTGACATTATTTCCTGCTGATTTTTGTCCTTTTACATCGTTACTAGGACCCGAGGCTGTATCAACCAGTTTGAGAGCCGTGATAAATTCACTTTGTCATAATTCTCTCTTGTCGTAATGGAGAAAATTATCTTCGCAATACATATCTTACAAGCATTCAAAAATGTGTTTGTATGTGTGTATGTGACGTGTGTACGTTTGAAAATATGTCACATATAAATGCCCCCATTAGTATCGGCCTAAATATGTACGTATATAGTAGATATCGAACATCTATATAGCGACGGCCGACAAGTAAACACCGGATGTGACGATGATGAATACATTGTCAAGATTCAGTTGATTATTCTTCATCACTTATGCATGGTAATATCGTCTTCCTCAATCACCCAGGTTCCTCATTTCTAACGTCGAGAGAAGGTCTGTGCTGCTGGCAAGATACAACGGATTCATTGTCTTACACCGTATAAACATGTCTGAATAGCTCGCCATCATCATGTAAAAATATATCTTGACTATATAACAACTCATTTATTAAAATCTGGGACATACTGTAAGCCAAGTTAATATGTAATACCTGTCCTATACTGATATGGGCGATGTACATAAACTTAACCAAGTGTTAAATCTTAATCTCTACCTCAGCATATATCACAGATGGGAAAACTGCACTACACGTGAGTTAAGACGGATGAATGTTTATTACTGCTTATATATACAGGGTACGTTTATCTGCATTCAGAAATCTTACCTCTCTGTCGGGGTGGTCCTCGTTTTACGCAGAAAAATTGTAGGCCTATCTCGTTTTATACCTCTCATAAAATGGGCCTGGGAAATTAATTTTTTTCACTTATTTGGAAAAATATAAAGATAACATATACTAGTAAATTGTTCAGTATATGTTCAACCTGAAGTAATGTTTTCATCGACCACCAGATGGAGTGGTGATGCAAAGGTCACGGCATTCAGTGCACCGTGATGGGTGACCTCAGTCCGTTGTCACAACATTCTTACACAGTCTTAGTATGTCTCTGTGAAGAATGGCATTTGCCCCCATCATCGATACGGTTGAGAACGTTTAGTGATACCCCGGGAACCCAATGTACAGAAACAGCCATGCTAGAAAATTATGTAACATTAAACTAGATTAATGCAATAATTATTTTTTTTACCGTTTAACATGACGTGACCTAATACGTATAGAAGGGAAATGTCAGTCCGTATAAGTTACATTGCTAGCGGGTGGTTTAAAGCTGTTATCCACATCAGAACACTGTATAAATAAAGGAGACGTGTTGAATGACGCAACGTGCCTTTCCAACACGGGGCGGTTATGTTGCTCTGTCATCTATACCATCTTACAAGTACCGAGTAGATACAATCTGCAACCTTCCACATTACAATTATGGAGAAGATTAATTACAACTCTCCGTTTAATAAATTTCAAATCAAAGAGCATTTCTCAACTGAATTCCCCACATGGCGTTACTTGTTATAGCCCAACATGTACTAGAAAGAAAAATATTTGCGTGGAGAGTTAGCAGCAATTCCTACATTAAGGTGCAGGAATGGTTATTATTGTCTCGCATGCTATTTAGCAGATCTGCTACTTCGCAAATAATTTCTAAAATCAGTGATATTTAGAAAGGGGTGTGCTACTTTGAAGATAATTTCTAGGATTATTGCTAGTTAGCACTTTGACTTGTCTGTTCTCAAATGAAATATATTGTATAATTAGCACAAATGCTAAATGTTCAATATTTCTTTCTAAATTGCAGCCAGAAGAAATATTCATGATAATTCGCAAACCGCAAATTGTCGGACTGCCTCTCCCGAAAGAAAATATATTGTATAATTAGCACAAATGCTAAATATTGAATATTTCTTCTAAATTGTAGCCATGATAAATATTGAATATTTCTTCTAAATCGCAGCTCCAAATTGTCCGATTGCCTCTCCTTTAAGAAAATATATTGTATAATTAGCACAAATGCTACATATTTTCAATATTGCAAGGACTGGTGATTAAGGAGGTTTAAGGCAGTCCTACCCCTTATTTGCTGGTCTGTGCAACTCCTCTGACAATAACAGGGATTATTCTATCATTCTTCCTGGTTAAACAACGCGCATGCGCTGTTATGTAAGGATTTTTAAGACAGTCGCAAGTACATTTTCATTTGTGGTCTGTCCAACTCCACTCAGACAATAACAGATTATTCTATCGTTCTTCCTGGTTAAACAACGCGCATGTGCTGGTATATAGACTGTTTAACCCTATCTGGCCTGGGCTTTTGGGGACCTGTCGTGGCCTAGAAGGGGGGGGGGGGCGGAATGGCACCCCCCTAATTATTTTTCTGACCCCTTGAGCTAGGGGGCTGAAACTTACCACACTATACCCTTGGGTCAAGCTCTACCACAAAATGTTAAAAAATCCAAGATGGCCGACTTGATGAAGTCACAGTGACGTCATTTTATAGTAGATTATAAATGTACTAAATATTGAATATATTGTCTTTCCTCTGAAAAGACTCTTGTGGATATTTAACTGCGAATCTCTTCTATTTAGTATAGATTATAAAAGTGCTAAATATTGAATATATTGTCTTTCCCAGACGCCAGCTACATATTTAAGTGCGAATCTTTTCTAATTATATGATATTATAAAGGTGCTAAATATTGAATATATTGTCTTTTCCCAGACGCCAGATAGATACTTAACTGCGAATCTCTTCTAATTATATGATATTATCAAAGTGCTCAATATTGAATATATTGTCTTTTCCAGACGCCAGCTACATATTTAACTGCGAATCTTTTCTAATTATATGATATTATCAAAGTGCTAAATATTGAATATATTGTCTTTCCCAGACGCCAGCTACATATTTAACTGCGAATCTTTTCTAATTATATGATATTATAAAGGTGCTAAATATTGAATATATTGTCCTTTCTCCGACACGGTGTTACAGATATTTTGATGCGAATCTCTTCTAATTATATTAGATTATAAAAGTGCTAAATATTGAATATATTGCCTTTTCTCCGAAAAGGGTCTTGTGGATATTTAACTGCGAATCTCTTCTAATTATATGATATTATCAAAGTGCTAAATATTGAATATATTGTCTTTCCCAGACGCCAGCTTCATATTTAACTGCGAATCTTTTCTAATTATATGATATTATAAAGGTGCTAAATATTGAATATATTGTCTTTTCCCAGACGCCAGGTAGATACTTAACTGCGAATCTCTTCTAATTACATGATATTATCAAAGTGCTAAATATTCAATATATTGTCTGCTCTCAAACGTCACCTATATATTTAAATGCGAATATATTCTAATTAGATGATAATATAGAGGTGCTAAATATTGAATATATTGTCCTTTCTCCGACACGGTGTTACAGATATTTTGATGCGAATCTCTTCTAATTATAGTAGATTATAAAAGTGCTAAATATCGAATATATTGTCTTTTCTCCGAAAAGAGTCTTGTGGATATTTAACTGCGAATCTCTTCTATTTAGTATAGATTATAAAAGTGCTAAATATTGAATATATTGTCTTTTCCCAGATGCCAGCTACATATTTGGGTGCGAATCTTTTCTTATTATATGATATTATAAAGGTGCTAAATATTGAATATATTGTCTTTTCCCAGACGCCAGATAGATACTTAACTGTGAATCTCTTCTAATTAGATGATATTATCAAAGTGCTAAATATTCAATATATTGTCTGTTCTCAGACGTCAGCTACATATTTATGTGCGAATCTATTATAATTAGATAATATTATAAAGGTGCTAAATATTGAATATATTGTCCTTTCTCCGACACGGTGTTACAGATATTTTAATGCAAATCTCTTCTAATTATAGTAGATTATAAAAGTGCGAAATATTGAATATATTGTCTTTTCTCTGAAAAGACTCTCGTGGATATTTAACTGCGAATCTCTTCTATTTAGTATAGATTATAAAAAGTGCTAAATATTGAATATATTGTCTTTCCCAGACGCCAGCTACATATTTAAGTGCGAATCTTTTCTAATTAGATGATATTATAAAGGTGCTAAATATTGAATATATTGTCTTTTCTCAGACGCCAGCTAGATATTTAACTGCGAATCTCTTCTAATTAGATGATATTATCAAAGTGCTAAATATTCAATATATTGTCTGTTCTCAGACGTCAGCTACATATCTATGTGCGAATCTTTTCTAATTAGATAATATTATAAAGGTGCTAAATATTGAATATATTGTCCTTTCTCCGACACGGTGTCACAGATATTTTAATGCGAATATATTCTAATTAGACTAGATTATAAAAGTGCTAACTATTAAATATAGATGATATTAAAGTAACCCACTTTTCTGCCTATTGCGGAGTTTAGCAAAAATATCTGCACAATATTGCCAAGTATGCTATATAGCACCATGTTAAAGCATAGGAAATTTGAAAAGTATCTAAAAAACAGCCAATCCTGCACCTAACTCAATTCCTACTGGTGATAGCCTCTCCCTTGTAACTTTTATTTCATACATAGATGAACTAACGTACGTTCATAAAGTTAGACCGCGGTGCACGTACTAACGTGCGCCTCTGGCTATAAAGGCTTAGCAATTTGTGTCAATACGGGGAAAATACGCCGTATAAACATCGAGTAATACAAATTTTCATGGGGTGTTCGAAACGAAGACCGAAGACCGAGCACCCAAATTCGGAGACCCTTCCCCAAAAGAGCCCCTCAAGAGGGTCTTCCATCTTTGGTCTTCGTTTTGGTGGTACCCCTCGGGGAAAAACCAAAACGAAGATGGACGATTCAAAAACGAAGACCCTGGCATTTCTGAGCTGTGTGATGCCCGGAGAGGGCGTGAGGGTGTGGGATGCAGTTACAAATGTCTCCCGGGAATTTTAGTCTCCTTTTAAATATTTAAATTAAAAAATCATAATAACTAGAACTCGTGGACTTCGAAAGGCTGCCGTTATCTGTGTGATTTTATGGTTTTGATGTTTGACTGTGATCTTTAGAAATACATTTTCCTATTTCCCAAAATTTGTGTAAGCTATATCATGTGTATAGCTTGTGTTATGTGTAATGCTTTAGTTACCTTTGACAGTCATAACAGGATGAAATATACGAAGTACAATAATTTGATAATTTATTCCATTAATTAATTTGATGCTTCAGAGAAAATTTTAATGAAAACCAGAGCCCCGAGGTTGAAACTAGTGATTTGGCTCAATGGAACCTTAACATTCAGTACCCAGCATGGAAAGCAATCTCGAGTGATATCCTGTGGCAAGTTATCCACATACCAAATTTGCACAGAATCCGTTCAGATTTTTGAAAGTTACCGTCCAGAAGTAACTATTATTTTTACTTGTCTTCCAGGTACTTCAGCTTGTCACCCCTACTGAAACATTTTTTTATCACCATACTGTCATGTATTCCAACTAGTTTCTCCATTTTTTCAGGCATTGTAGAATTTGAACACACGTTGGGTTTTTTGGGGTTTTTTTTCTCTTTCGATCGGGAGACGGTGATGACACTGACAGATTTATCTCCTTCCTCTAGCTTTGCATTGCCAAGATCAATGTCCTCACTTCATGATGTTGATCATCATCCTAACGCATGGCACGATCATACGTAGAAACTTCTGCTCATAGGCATGCAGTAATGGGTGATATCTGAGTATATTAGGGCATTTCCCAATTGGTCACATCCGATTGGTCCCGTGAGATCCGACAACGGCGCAATCACATTCGTAAAACGAAGACACACCTCCAGAAAGCCATCGACTGAAATGATCCCTTGGTGGGCCTCGAAATGCCCCTATCACAAAATAAAAAGCATATCATTTTCCTGTGAACTGTCGCCGATTTTATTTTTTTGAAATAGGTAATGTCGTTTGTAATATGATTTTTCTTAAGAAAAACAAAGAAGCATGCTCCGGGCATGTGACTTGATGCTTCAGGAATAACTTTCGAACAGGATTATGTCCCTCCAAAAATATGTCCTTTTGCGGCCGAGAGATGGCACCGTGTGGGATACATGCCGAATCATAGCGATAAGCTAAGGGCAGTGTTAAGTGAAACGTGAAATGTTTGTTTTTTGTTTTTTTTTTAAATTTAAATTATTTTTTTAATTTTAAAATTTATAAGGGGACTAAAATTCCCGGGGGACATTTGTAACTGCAACCCACACCCTCATGCCCTCCTCGGGCATCACACAGCCCACAAATGCCAGGGTCTTCGTTTTTGGGTCTTCCATCTTCGTTTTGTTTTTTTCCCCTAGGTGTGTTACCAAAACGAGACCGAAGATGGAAGACCTGAAGAGGTGATTACAGTAGCCGCGTGTTTCACATGTCCTGTTATGGTTATAACCTGGGGCAAACTTTATTCTCCAGGTATACTTGATTGGGAACTGCTGTGAGTACAATTTTTTTATAATTTAAAATTTTTATAATTTTAAAATAATTTTTTTTCATATTTTTCCATTTTAATATAAAAATTTAAAAGGGGACTAAAATTCCCGGGGGAACATTTGTAACTGCATCCCACACCCTCACGCCCTCCCCGGGCATAACACAGCCCAGAAATGCCAGGGTCTTCGTTTTTGGGTCTTCCATCTTCGTTTTGGTTTTTCCCTAGGGGTATTACCAAAACGAAGACCGAAGATGGAAGACCCTCTTGAGGTTCTCTTTTGGGGAAGGGTCTTCGTTTCGAGAACACCCCTTCATGGGGTCTTCATGGTATATGAAGAGTCAAAATCAAAGTGTGACTGAGTTCAAATATATTTCAGAAACACGGGTTTGAAATTAAAAAAAAAGACTTCTCACCAGTGCTACAAATTGTATGCTAACACAAGAAATATACAGGTTATATAATTATACATGGACGAAAAAACAGTGAATTCGCCATGTACGATTGACCAGCAATGTCGCACTGCACGATTCGACAGCCTCTCTTGAGCAGCCGACAGATAGTTCCGACCATTGTTGCAAGATGACAATGAGCTGCAGACACTAACACAAGTTATGCGAGGCTAGATTGAATCTACAGTAAATTATTTTTGTTCTTTCAATCAACATGATCAAAAAGATTGAAACTGTTTGCAATCACTTCAAAAGCTTGTAATTTTAATAAAATTAGTATAGATAGAACACAACATACATAGATCGTGCCACTCCATTAGTAAGAATGTGTATGGTTTGTGTGTGTGTATATGCATACCTCTCACATATAAGATCATATATGTTATGATCATGGGGAAATTTCATTTTGACATTCAATCCGCACCTCATCGGGTGACCGAATCCTCGAACCGAAATTTGAGAACATAGCCTTTTCAAACTATCATTTGATGGATAATTTCCAGAATAAGAACTGGTTGCACTTTGGCAGTTATATTACCACATATAGTCAGGTGGCTCAGCGAACTTATCGTTAAGCACCAAATTTGGCATGTAGCTCCCTTGAGCCCGTTAGTCAGTTTTAACCTAGGATTTTTTTTTACTGATTTTTGATTTTTTACTGATTCTGCTGATTTTTTTTATGGGGGGTTGAGGTTCTAAAACCGAAGATGGTCACCATAAATGATCAAATATTGCATATGTCGGGTTACACGAGAACATAAAAAGTTTCTGGGGTCATTGAATCTGGTTTTGGACATGCATAACGATACTTCTGATACACTACTCTCTACTACTATTGTAGCCAGTTTACATGGCTTCGTTCGCTCTTACTACGCCATGAATCCTCTCACTGAACTTTCATGTACACTCCGGGAAAACACGGATTCATGGGTCGTACGGCACTATCAGGCAATAAAACAGCTCCTCCCCACTCTCTGTCCACTGCTTTTATCGAGTTCGGCAAATAGTTTTATTGCCGTGAAGAGTTGATCCGTCTGCAATCAGCCTTCAAACATCAACAGCGGTTGAATTTCTCCTGGATACCGCCATTATCTTCGTACCGATCACGTGATCCGCATGATACGTTTCCCATCACGTGACACGTACGGATATAATGGAGGAAAAATTCAACCGGCCATTGACGTTTGAAGACGGATCAGCTCTTCGCGGCGATGGACAGAGAATGGGGAGGGGTTGTTTTATATTGCCGGATAGAGCAGTACGACCCATTGAGCCGTGTTGTCCCGGAGTGTACATGTAAGTTCAGTAATAGGATTCATGGCATAGTGGGAACGAATGAAGCCATGTAAACATGGCTACTACTATTGCATTTATTTCCCCCGCCGGTGATTGGAAATCGAGTTATGTGGTCATATCTGGCGTCCATGGTTCCGTAATTCCGTATTATTTTTGTTGCCCGGGCAATATCTTCTGACAAAATGTATCCATCAGCTTTCAAATATGATAAGTGGCTTCAAGCATGTGAGGCCAATTTTGGCATTGCTTTTCACTGAAATACGTCATCAGTTATGGCCACAGGCGCCATATTGGATTTGTCATACATGTACATAGTCTCTTCCTCTGACTCATACTGGACCTGTGAACGGGCGCTTACGGATTGTGAGTTTTCTCTCAATGAAAATCCTTGATCTAAAAATACAATAACCAGTCAAAGCGCTTCTAATGTAGGCATCATGATTCGAATTTAGCCAATCAGTGCCTCTGTTAGACCGACCGTTATAAGCTTTATTTAACGAGGGTAAACAAATACATGATCTGACTCAGTCAGCAAAAGCTGATCTTCCCTGAGGCCCTCAGGCAAAAACACAAATTCAGAATATACAATATGCACACGAGTCTATATACAGAGAATACATACGAATGGTCCAAAAGGATTGAACAATCATTTTCTGTCACTGAGGTTCTTTATGTACATGTGTTTGAAAGAACGTACTGAGGGAGCACATTGCATTGTTCTAAAGAATTCCATAGAACCGCACCAGAGTATTTAAGACTTTTCTTGTACAGTTCAGAGTGAGGGAAAGGAACAGTGCCTTTTTAGAAGAGGATCTCAATGACATATAATGTGAGTCATTAATCGAGAACAGTTCTCTCATATAATTGGGGTAGTCACATGGATTTGTACACCTCTACTGCCTTCACGAATTTAACATAAGAAGGGTTTGCCAAAGTTTGGCAAACAAAACTGAAGAAGGGGTAAATTTATTTTCATTCAATATCAGCCTTGCTGCTGCCTTCTGAAGTTTTGATACTCTGCAAATTAGACTGTTTGAACAGTTTCCCCAAATGCTGAGGCAGTAGTTTATGTGAGGCAAGATGAAACAGTCTAGTTTCTACGGATAATAGCTGCTTGTGCTTCCTCAGTACTGACAGTAATCTTGATATGGTATGACAGACATGATTGACGTGAGTTTGCCAGGACATATTGGCATCAATATGCAAACCTAGTAATTTTTCATGTGGGACCTGTTCAACATTTACATCACCAATACGTACAACGTATGGCTGTAGACTGTTCTTCTTCAGTTCCATTCTTCTGATACATCCAACCTTGAAACATCCTGTGGTCGCTTCTCCGGGTGAGAGATGAACACCGTCTCTGCATACTGCTTGAAGGTAGCGATGCCGAGAGTAAGCAGTGGCAGATATTATTTACCCATGATCTTTTTCACCTCGATGAGTATAGAAACAGGCCCAAATGAACCAATTTGCTTTAGGGCTACGGTAAAAATTTTGATTGGAGGACCATAACGATCGAGCCACGCCCCCACCGGACCAGATGAAGTTAAATAGCTAGTATGCATGCCCATCAAGACATTTCTTTATAGCTAGTATGCATGCCCACCAAGTCATTTTCTTTAACGAAAAGCCTTCATGCTCTCCATGGGGCCCCAAAGACGAAGACGCCATGTAATAAAACCTTCTCCTGATATAAGGAAACCTTCTCACATCTTCAAGGCACACAGCCAAAATAACTTCCCTTCTCCTTTGTTGTCTGCCTTGGAATTACAACACATATAAGGGAAGTGGGAAGAGGTGCCGACATACTGGCAGAGCCACATGACTTCAAAGTATAGTCTTCCGGTTAACCTATTCTAAAGCACATACCAAGAATCTAACGATTCATGATATGTGTTGTATCTCAGGTACGCTTTTATTGTACCTGTTCATGTGGCAACTTGGATGATATGACCACACGGCCCCTAGAACCGGTATAAGCGGTATTAGATACAAATATAGAGAGCTATGATGGAAATGCTCTGACAACTCGTACAGTGGTAATTGGTGAGCTGTTTCGCTGTGACAACTCGTACACTGGGGATTGGTGAGCTGTTTCGTCATCAGATGAAAATGACGACATTTAGCACAAAAGATTAGTCTGTAAGGCCCGATGTCGACCCAGCATCAACTTCCCACAAATGCCAACATATATCAAAGACCAAAAGGTCTGTACAGGAACTTGGAACACTCAAGTTGGATATCTGACCACATCGGAGACTATGAAGTCTTTAACCGACCCAATCGAATATGAGTTTGAGAAGCGATGCCACTCCAGGGTCCCCTCACTTTGCAAGACCAGCAACAAGTTCTCTACAATCCGATGAACTGGCTCATCAGCAGCAGAAACCGCTAAGTGCATGATTCAGATGGTTGAATTGCACTCACAGAAAACCCTATTTATTTCGGACTGTTGATGTCCGGCGCTGGATGCTGTGAAGGGCTGTCAAGAATTGAGATCACGAGCAGTGTCTCTCAACACAAAAAAACGTTTCAGAGCCAGGCTGCTAGCCTTCTTAATACAGGAATATGCAAAATTCCGAAGCTTCTTCGACGATTTCCCAGATCTGGTGCAGGGTTGCACTAAACAGTCCCATCTGTGTGGATGAGTCAGTGGTTGTGCATTGCGCATCCTGCAGGATACAGGCACGAAGCAGTACAGGTCAACACAGTACATGAAGTTGACACTCACTGTATCCTTGAGCCGATCAAGAAGAATTATCTGACACTCTAAATGAACCTCAACCTGAGACTATCAAAGCAGGGGAGGAAGTGCTTCAGAATAATGTGGTGCTTTTGTTCAGTTGTACATTCCATGCAGATCCGAGAATGTGATTTGAGGGAATTATTTCTCATGAGATACAGTTTTCTCACTTAGCCTGCTTACACATTCAAGGTAGTGATGCTGACAATGGGCGATGAGAACACCACCAAGAACTTTGTACTGTCGTAAGTTTAAGGTCGCTCAGATTGTCCCAGCTGATTGAGACATTTGAGCAGTTTAGACTTTGTGTTTGTCACAAATGCAGCTTGCCAAAATCCGAGACAGAATGTAAGAAGAACTGTATCTCATGGAAAAATAATTCAGCCCTATAATGAGAGCATCCAGCACCAGAAATCAACTGCCCGAAATTAATAGTGTTTTATCATGTTAGTTCAATACTATACACCTGAATCCTTCAATTAGTGTTGATGAGGCAGTTCAACTTGGCTTGTAGCGAACTTGTTGCTGGTCATGGAACTTGTTGCTGGTCATGGAGCGCCATTTCTTCTGAAACTCATCCTCGAAACATTCCTCGAAATATGGGTCGGGGGAAGACTTCATATTCTCTGATGTGGTCAGGCATATAAAATGGAGTAATTCACATGTTCCAAGGCAAAGAACAAAAGCGAATGCGAAGTTATTCTGTCTGTGTGCCTTGGAGAAGATGAGAATGATGTATTAATATACAGGACTCAGTGCATGCATGGAGATTGGGCTTCTTTAGGCATTTCGATCCTCCAAGCAGCTGCAGAGTCTCTGACGTTGTGGCCCGCAGAGAGCTGGAAAGCGTTTCGTTGAATGATGAAGAAACAAGAACTGAAACTGTCTGACTAGTTCATCTTATTGTGGTCAGTTTCACTCGGTTTGCATATTCATAAAAGGGTACATGGCTAAATTCAAAATGGCTGCAATACGGTGCCCTCAGATGGTTGCGTTTTTGTTATGGTTTCCATTTTTAATTATTTTTCTTGCGAGTCAGGTTCACAAAACTACTTTATTTAGTCTAAGATGCTGATTAGTTCTGATAATTTGTCAACCTCATGAAAAAGAGAAAAAAAACGAATAATAGGTAAAAAGAAAGCATCGGTCGAAAACTGCCCATCTTGGCTATCTCGATTGTTTATATATACATGTAGTGTGAGAAGTTTCATTCCTCTAGTCCGAGGAGCAATGAAAATATGTAAGGAGCGAACACCGGCCCCCCGCGATAGACCCAAAATATCCCATGCCTGAGAATAGAGTTCAGTTACATGTAATGTTGGCTCTAGGTAATGCTATGTACTTATGGAATAGCAGTTTGAAAAATCGGAATGAAAGACCCCAATAAATCATATTACGACACCAATTTCGCCTCCTAAGACACAAAGAACCTGAGAAAATAGATAAATATTGTATCATATATAGCGGCCATGTTGAATTTTTGCGTTTCACCTGCATTCTCGAGAAAATTCGAGAGGGCTCCTAGGCTAACACTTTTCAATAGCTATAACTATTTAAATACTATGGTAAAATGAGAACCGTTACGTAAAATACAAGCGTCTGGTCCGTCATTCAATATTTTACCGTCGTCCATTAAAGAATTTCCGCGTCCGTAATCCAAAGACCTAATTTATATAACAGCATTGGCATCAAATTTAAAAAAAAAATCATAGTACACATATACATAGGCTAGTTTCCTGCAAGAGAGAAGCGGTCAACAGTTTTCAATGATGCCGGCCGGCATCGTTTTCCACCACCTTTTAATGTTGCGTTTAATTGTTGCCTGTATATTGTGATATTCTGCTAGTGGACAAATGGTGGATTTGCCCTCTGTACAAATCATTGTGATTGTAGTTTTGTGACTTGGTGGAGAATCTGGTCGGGGTCGGGTCTGAATACGCTCTTGCATTCAATAAATACTCCCTCGTTTAGACTGTTGTTTTTTTTACTATCTACCGGTCATCACATAGTTCATCATTTTCCAACAGATGACTTGATAGGGCTATCACATCATCGCTTTGAAATAATACGGCTGAAACCGTTACTACGGGCCGTGTGGTCATGTATCTAATACCCCTCAAACCGTTACTACGGGCCGTGTGGTCATGTATCTAATACCCCTCAAACCGTTACTACGGGCCGTGTGGTCATGTATCTAATACCCCTCAAACCGTTACTACGGGCCGTGTGGCCATACCATTCAAGATGACCAGATGAACAGCTACAATAAAAGCATGGCTGGGATACAAATCATCATTGGGATCACTTGTGGTACTTGTGATGTTTATATAGAAATATGCAGCCAGTACATTTGTGTGTGGAGTCATATGACTTCTTTCTTGTCACTACGCCGGCATCGTTTTCCGCCACCTTTCAATGTTGCGATTAATCACATGTGATGTCCCAAATATATCAAATCCGCACTGCTGATCATTATTATTAATCTATAAGAATTTCGCTGCAAAGCCGCCATCCAGAGATTTCATTCCATGTGGTTAGCACGGAATACAAGATGCCTTTCTGAATTCACGTATACATAACTGAAGATGAAATTTATTGTCTTCAAATAACCAATCCATTCGTGGAAGGTGAAATATTACTATACTTTCTGCATACGTTTAAACCTCCTATATTAGAGTATCTCATTGAGTCAGGTGTAACACAAGTATCGTATTGGCTGATGAACAGGAGGATAAAGCTGCTTCACCGCACAAAGGTTAATTCACTTTCACAAATAAATATCAGTATTTACAGTCCAGTTACAGTTGTCTTTCAAAATCGATTGTGGCTAAACATGCCAGGAATTCCGCTTAATCCGGGGTCATTCTTGCCATGTCAATACCCTTCCTATTGCTTCAAACGCGTATTCGAGGTGCATGGTGAGAAAATGGCTACTCTCTCGTTCAACGTCTCCGACTGTTCACGTGATAAGTTCTGTATGACATTGCTAGCCCCTAAATTCATGTTAAAATTCTAATAAACACTCGCGTTTGTTTCTTGAAAGAGAGAAACCATGGTCAACATGTCACGGTGATGTCGTATATTATACTTGGGAAGACAACACGGAAATAATCCCGTGGATTCTATGAAAGGCCCGGAAAAGGTGGTTATTGAAATCATGGTCACCTCTGTCTGCATTGGATGGACACGAGGAAAATATGAATCTAGTCATCTAGAGAGCAATGCCACGTAACAAAGACCTTGGGTACGATAATATCTGAACAATATACCAGGCCCGTGTCTACCCATGGTACGTATGGTACGAATTAAGGCACCTCCCTTTTGACCGTAGTTTTTTTTTTCTCTTCTTTTTTTTTGGAGATGGTGGGGGGGGTATTTCATTGATATCAAATCCCAATTTATCCTCAAAAATAAGCTAAAATGCAGGAAATCAAGCCTACAAATTCATACCCCACGGACCCCAGAGAAAAGCGTGCCCCTGGCGCGCATTTCTGGGATGATAAGAAATGGGAAATCAAAAACATTCGCACCCCCCATTGAAAATCCTAGTGACGGGCCTCTATACTATAGTGTGTATGTGACTATAAGCACGAAACGTTGTCGTTCAATGTAATAATATATAGGCAGTCATATTGCAGCTCGATTTCCTCTATAGATCTAGATGCTTGCTTATGGGTGAGAACTATTGACATATACAGATGCATATACGCTATCCATGTTTCGTAGTGAGAGAATAGTGGAGGTTTCAGTCCCATCATGAATACCGTGATTAATCCTTGAGACAGACAAGTTCCCTGTAAGCCTGATCCACTACGACCCATGCATCACCGCCCGGTTATCTTATATGATTTCATGCAAACCTTGTAGATTCTGTCTCACCATGAGCTTCCATTGTGAAAGGTTATACAAACAGGTTGATGGTTGAAATAATTCGTGTGTGATCACTGTAGACTGTTAGAATTCTTTGGTGGAATGATGTCTTACCCCAGATATGTTTTCGAAAATGGTTGATTCTCTCGTACCGCTTTAACCAGCAATTGATAAATAAAATTGTAGTAAGTAGTAAACTACTTTTTTATATAAGACTACGAATTTAGTGCAGTATCTTCAATGTGTTCTCTCAATTCGTGACTGAGTTACGAAAACTTAACAATGGAAGTCTTGGAGAAGGCTTGGGTAATGACATCTCGATGGGCAAAACAGAAAAATAATGTATTATGGAACCGTGTGATTCAATGTATGAATATGGTGTAATAAACTGTATGAGAACTAATACGATTTCCTTTCAAGCTGAATTAATATAATGTTCCATTAAACCAATGCTATATGGCTTTGGTATGTTCCGAAACCATTGCTAAATGCTGTACTGTAGTAATTTCACCAACCAACAACCAAAATCTTACCAAGTACACCGTAGTATTTCAATCTAACACTGTAATATAGCATAGTATGGTATTTTATATGGAACATTTTGGATTAGTATGCTACAATATTCTATTATAGAATAATAATAATATTTCTCTATCGTATGCTATAGTATTTTGCTGCAGTATACTGTGGTATTTCTACGGTCAAATTTTTCTATTGTATACTATATATTTCACTATACTGGATAGTATTTTACGATTGTATTCTATGGTATTTGACCATAAAGTTTTAGCATGGTATGTTTTTGTATTTTATTATATCATTACACTATTTTACGACAGCATTTCATATCTTATGTTCTACTATATATAGTACGGCAGAATAATAGCAAACCGCTGGAATACTCTGCAAAAATATACTGTAGTATTTATACCGAAGTCTGATGCTGTACGCTTTATAAGGGCGAGACCAAATATTATCGAGTCATTTTGGGAATTTCGACCAGCCCACTTAGTGGATCCCCCAAAGATATGCTAGCTCGAGTTAAAGCAGTAGAGAACGTTCATTTGTAGAGGTTGAATGTTTTGTTAAATTTCAGTATTTTTTCATCAGGTTAAAAGAAGATGATCCATGAAAAAAAACAACATATGGCAGCCGAAAGTATGTATACGACTTAAAATCCATAACACGGAATATATAGGGAGATTTGATTTTTTTTTCTTGCTTGATGCTCATTAAATCAAATTTTCCCCGTGTTGCTATATAATATACTAAACACATATAGTTCTTGTTGAATATGTAATAAAAACAGGGGGACACCATACTTTCTTAGAAAATATAAGCGGTATATAACAGACAAACTGAGTCTTTCAAGTTCTATTTCCAGGAGGGGGTAGGGAATATTATTGGCGATTCATTTATTACACATTTACATTTCCGTTTTGTTGAAACTGACTAAGAGTGAATTTTGGGGATTTCAGATGCATAATTTTCAACCTCGAGAGCACTTTGCGCCGTCCAACCGTTGAATCTGAAAAGGCCAACTTTTTGGTCAGTCCTATCACACTATGGAACCACCAGTAAAACGCATGAATGATTCTGTTGTGTCTGGAAGCTGCAGCACCAAGCTTCTTTCAACCCTGTTGACGAGGGCCCTTCAGGAGGAAAAACATTTTGGGAAAGGTATTGCGCCCCTATTTCTAAGAACTCTGGCACTGAATGCATGTGGATATTGAAAAGTTGAAGTTGAAAAGACCACCCTCTATAAATAAATTGAATAAATAAAAAAAACTCAAAATGTCTTACAGAACTTGATGCTAAAGGTCATATACAGACATGTAGCCTATCCACATGGGATTTCTCGACTCTCTATACTACAATCCCTCATCAGGACCTTATTGTCCGTCCTAGTTCATTAATGGTATCAGTGTTAAAGAAAACTGATCACCGATATATTAATGTCAGAAGCTATAAAACATTCTTAAGCTCTACTACATACAAGGGATATGAGATGTTTCTTTGTTTATAGAGTTGCTCGAATTTCTCATTAATAATATCTATGTGAAATTTGGCATTAAAATATATCAACAGCATATAGATATTCCAGTGGCTATCTCTCTTATGGATAAGACTATATGCAGATGCTTTCAAAAACAGATTATTTCAAAGCCCGTTCCTTTTCATTTACCAAACGCAAAATAGAAGATCTTCTTGCTGTGGATAATCGCTATATAAATGACGCAGAGAAGGATATATATCCACCTTCACTAGATCTGAAGGAAACTACAGATGGCCCTAGCGGCACATCTTATTTAGACCTAAATCTCTATAAAAAATGAAGCGGGCCTTCTCTCTCGTCGACTTTACGACAAAAGAGATGATTACAATTTCGACATCGTAAACTATCCCTATCTGGACCGTAATATACCAGAGGGACCTGCATATGGCGTATACATATCTCGCCTAGTAGCATTTGCCAGATCCTGTGTTGAATGTGACGATTTTAATCAACGTCACGAAACATTATTGCAGAAACTTGTAAAACTCGAAGTTTCTCAAATTTGGCGATACATATCGCACGCTGATAGTAAAATACGAGCGTAGCGTGCAAGATCTATGGCGGTACGTTTCGTAACTTGTGTCTAATTCCGCTTAACCTGTGGCTAGGAGCCGTATGAACCCATGTATTTCAAGATCCTCATAGTTCATATGAACTGTCACAATAAAAGCGTGACTGAGATACATCATACTCCAGATAACGACTTTACAACGTATATCATATGGATTAAGAATACTGATCAGCCATACGGATTTGATATTTTTGGAACATCATGATGTCTTGCTGGCATCAATGAAAACTGTTGACCGCTTCTGTCTTTCACGAAATTAGCCTAGTTTTATGTATACTATGATTTATCCTTTTTAATTTGGTGCTAATATTATTATATGAATTAGGTCTTTGGATTATGGACGCGAAAATTCTTTACCGGACGACGGCTGGATATTGAATGACGTACTAGACGCTTGTATTTTGTTAATTTTTATCCCATTTTGCGATGTCTGGATACGTTTGTTGGGAAATTCAGCTTGTTTTGAAAAACACTACAAATCACCATGTTGTAGCCCCAAATGAGCAGGGAAATGAACGTCCTCTACTCGTCTCCCTTAATGATTGAAATCACTCTTGTACGGCCGCTACTGCCAATTTACAATGACATATAACTCATTTTACCGGATCTTGCATGCTGTTCGTTTTAGCCAAGCTATATTCAAAACCCAGTTTGTCATGTTTTGCATGTTATGTGGAGAATAACAGATTGAATATATTAGAAATTCTGTTGTAGAACGGAAGCATGTATCATATAGCAGAATACCTTGCAGCAGAAAAGAATTTCTGACGATTTAATGAAATAGGCGTCTCTGTATATGCTTTTTCCACGCTTCTTCTTTCCCTCATAAATGTTTCTTCATCGTCGTTCTGTATGGATCAATTGTATTTGAATCTTTTGAGAGCAATAACCCTAAATTAATTTAAATAGAACAGAATGGAAAACACAAACGAATTTGGTTCAAATCAGAACAACTTCGTCCGAATAATTGGTTCAGCCTGTTTAACAACTTGGGTTCTATGTTGCGTTTGATAATATATATGGTCAAATTCCATACCCAGCATAAGTAACATGTATGTAGGCCTATTCAGTTTTTAGAAATCCCCGTGTTCAAGCACACTCTTAAACCCTTTGTTTGTTGACAGAATAAATTTACATTAAGAATCCTATTTTTATTTTCAATTTTGCTTTTAAATTTGAAAAATAAACACCGAATAGAGAGGTTTTTGGAGACCTATAATAAACATATGTACAAATTCGTGGGAACCTGTAATATAATGGTTTGTGAACATGCTATAATAAAGGGACAAAATTTTTATAAATAACATGTATCAACTTATATAACTTACATCTATTCTTTGTCACGTTTCTAAGCTCTTCTATACTGACCACTTATATGCTATTTTTTGACTGTCAAATATAGAAACGGCTATGAAAAATATAACTCAGTCTATTACATTTTGGCTTTCAGTTGACAAATATAGTCATGTTATCAGGCTTTCAGTTGACAAATATAGTCATGTTATCAGGCTTTCAGTTGACAAATATAGTCATGTTATCAGGCTTTCAGTTGACAAATATAGTCATGTTATCAGGCTTTGAATCATGTTGATTTGGAACTGAATGCATTTCGAAGAAACGGAATTTTGATTATTTACAAGGGAAGTCTTTGCGGATGGACGCTGGCAGTCTACATACTGTCGGATTAGAGATATAGACTTTCACTATCGATGCCTGCTACATTCCGCATGGTCAGCTGAAGCTCTACATGGCATACGGTTTGCTAGTTTGGCATGTTCGTTATTCCAAATCTGAACAGAGTGAGAGATACCATGTCATTATTAGAAAGAAAAAAAAAACAGGTGAAAGCATTGACAGATTATGATCCCAACAAATGAAAATAAAATAATTCCGCTATAATACTAACAAAGATCTCATGTTACATCATTTCTATATGTATTGTACCTTTTTCCAGATGAGAAAGTACGAAAAATTGACATTTAGCGTGGAACAGAAAAAAAGTTGATCATCTGTTAAAGGTCGCTCGCCTAAAACAAATTAGACTTAGGAGTGTCGACTCTGAACGACATTTCTTGAAGTACATTTCTACACAGAATTACAAATATCTTGCACGGAAGAGTGGAACTGTTACTTTCCACGCTTTAATATATATGAGGGTACATTAGATAACATGTGGGTTTCAATCCAACTTATACTGATGCTAATACCTCATATATCTGTATTAACAATCGACAATTTGGTGTCAGAATATAGAGTGTTGGTATTCAGAGGATTCTGTGTTTACTTTATCTTCAGGTTTGTCGGTTTAATCTGTATAGCCAGGTTAGAAAGTACAGGTTCACTCCAATCATAAACAGGTGAGATAAAGGACTTACCTTATTGGTTATCTTATATCACAGTTCAACAGCCATTCCATATGCAAGAAATTCAAGACAATCGTAATGTCCTTATGCTTTAGGAATTTGCATCATTTTCTTCAGATTCTCCCTGGCTTAATACGTTCTGCACACAGTCTGCAAATTAACATAACCGATAATATAAAACTACACCCAGATATACATAAAGTTGGGTTTCCTGGCCATTCACGATACAATGAATGTTTATCCTATTAATGATAAACAGAAGACTGGGAAACATTCATACGTTTTAGAAGACATTGAAGCCCTTTTTCTTGAAGCGTTTTCAATCAAATTCCACAGCGGCAAATCCATGTTCACGTAAAGATACAAATTACCCTGAGGCTAGAACCTAAAGTGCAACATGCCATTTCCACTTTCATTTCTGTTCTGCGCACGTCGCCGCGTGCTCTTGACGATTTAGCCTAGGACATTTGGCACGAGTCAGGGGCCCAAGCGGGGACTGGCATTCGAGGAATCGGCCTAAAATATCGCAAAAATGTATCCTAGTCTTGGAGACATTTGCCACACAGACAGCCTCTACAGCTTCGATTGAATGTACAATAATTGCATGGCCATCGCGAAGCAACTGTCGTTGAACAAGAAATAAGAATTAGGAATAACAATCTACTGATTGCTATATAGTTAAAGCTCTGGTTAGGGTTCATTCACTCTATCTTAAAATCACTTGTTTATATTTTCCATTCTCCAAGAGTTTGTAGCCTTCCCTAACCCATGTTGAAAGATAGGCACTAGAGCCTCTTAGGTGTTTTTTTTTTACCCTTGAACAACTCTTTTTCTGAACGCGTTTCACAAAAATCGTATTTTGTAGGAAGAAACTCGACTAAACTTTATATTGTCTGAATACATGTATATAGTGAACGGGGTTGACGCTTATGGGGTGAATTATCTAAACATGCCAGATGTGATGTTTACGATTAATGTGGGAATTCCTAGTGGTAGCCCCGTGACGAACAAAACACCATAACCAAATATCAGCCATGCAAAGTTGCCTTTTTATATCAACAAAAATCGGAGACGATGAAGTTGGCTTTAACCGATGTAGGAATGATCGACTCGCGAAGCGCACGGCACTCTCAAAGATGATAGCGGTAAAACAGCGGACAAACCTTGGTTTGATGACGCTCAAATGTCACATTCCCCTTAACAGACAGTAACCGACCTGATTTCACAAACCGCTTCATTGTTGCGGAATTTTCTGTTAATTCTCCGAGCATAACATTGGTAAACAAGTGTCACGAGCTGATATATCCCCCGCCAGATTTGCCAAGAAGTCAGATGAGACAAACCAGAAAACACTCATACTTATTTGACATCAAATCAATTCATTTCAGGCAAAATTCCTCCTTGTGCACTGTGAAACGCGTGATTTACATGCGAGTGAACCATGGCTGATATTTTGGATTCAGGCATGATGCTTTGTGAGTGTAATTAGGTGGACACAAAATAACTCATTATGATACCGTATACATAATACATAAAATCATGAAGTTTGTTCCCTGCGATGCTCAGAACAGTTCACGGACACGAAGAAGAGTCCCCCCCCCCCCAGATAAAGAGGGGTACATTACTAAACGATTGACTTCAATATAGAGATGATAGACACCAGTTAAACTGCAGATGTTTGATTTTTTACAGAAATAAGTGAGACAACTTTAGTCCTACAGATCTCCTAGGGAAAACAACTCTTTAACTACCTTGATAAGTAAATAAATCTTACAATACATTTAAATAGATAAAATGTAATAGAAACTATTACCGTTGATCTAGTGATCTTAAAATTAATAAGCCAGGGCTATTTCCCGATTATGTCTTCATCTTAAATTTGGAGCGAATTGAATCAATAGTTCGTACTTTTCTTCTGTTTCTTATGCCTGATCAATCTGATTGAAACAGACCCAGAAATCGATCCACTCACTGGACGGGTCTTCCTTTTTCAAGGTGGATCAGTGACCTTCTGGCACGAAATTAACTTTACAGCTATATCATTTCTAACCAATCAACGGAACGTATGGCATGATACGGTATAGGACAGACGTCTTCTATTGCAACCAACTCACCCGGATATATGACCTAGTCACAGGAAACCGACAAGTTTCAAAGTAAACAAAATTGGAATGGCCTTGCTGCAGGAAAATATCTGACCGATTATCTATAATTGAAATTTGCTTTGTATTTATCCTATCCAAAGAATTATCCTAACTAAGATGCGTGGGAAGGAGGTATACGGTTTCGACGTCAGTCGAGGGTTATATGAACAATACCAACGCGCTGTGGATTGATTGTCAGTTTGACTCAATTCAAGGTGAAAGTTGAGTTAATGTCATCGGTACTCTCCATCTTTCTATTTACGAGAGTCGGAAATTTCCGGGACTTCTGCAGGAGTTCGTTTTAACTCGAGAGAGGGTCTGCAGATCCAGTTAGGGAATCGGTTTCTGGATCTGTTTTTAACCAAATATTCTTAATCAATGATAATGGGACTATTTTCGACTTGAAGTCGCCAAAATTATCAAATATGTAAATATAATCCTTTCTTGGAAAAGAAGGATTATTTGATGCATATTTATTATATTTACACCAGTTATCATTAGTTAAAAATATGCCTCATGTTGTAGGCATAGGCAGGAGAGGGAAAGTACGACACACAAATGTACTTCCGGAGTTCCGCGTCAATGTACCTGTCGGTGAGCCGGGGAAACCCGTTTGTCTACGATTTAAATCAGGAAATGTGGATTATATATCCTAGGTTCATTAAATCGGAAAATGTGGATTATGTATCCTAGGTTCATTAAATCGGGAAATGTGGATTATATATAGGTTCATTAAATCGGGAAATGTGGATTATGTATCCTAGGTTCATTAAATCGAAAAATGTGGATTATGTATCCTAGGCTCACTGTGCTAATATGGTATTTGGAGTATTTCATTTAAACCTGTCAGACACATTCCAAAATTCCGTGTACTTATATGGCATTAACAACCTTATGCAATACCCTTGCAAACTAAATTTATAATTTTCTCTCAAATTGTAAACGGGCTTTCTCCGTCAATCTGACTATTTGCTCCGTTACCGTATCTGTGTTTTCTCCGTCAATGTAGCTGCATTTTCTCCGTCATTGTAACTGTGATTTCCTGTCATCTTAACTGTGTTTTCTCCGTCATGGTAACTGTCACCGTAACCCTCTTTGTATATAGGTACGGTGTCGTTGCGATTGTTTTCCCCGTTATGGTAACTGTGATTTCCTCCTCGCTGTAACCGTGTTTTCGTCGTCATCACAACTGTGGGTTCTAAGTCATCGTTACTGTTTTCGTTGAATGTACCGGCAATTGCGTTTTCTTTGTGAGTGTCCTTCTGCGTATTTTCCGCCATTGTAACTGAATTATCTTCCTTATTACAGTATAGCAGACACAGGCCGACTATTTTCTTTTGAACATAAACATCGGCCTACAATTGATGACAATAACATAATCAGAAAGGGATGAAAGTCACCTTCATGTCAGAATTGACGAGTTAGCTATACTCGAATTACATATTCTAATATATAAACAGCAAATACTTACCTTTGATACGAAATGATGTTTATAAGAGTTGTTTAAATGACGGTCCACATCGCGCTAAACAATTACCTGGCACCTGCCCAAAACGTCCATGGCCATCTGTTCAGTATAGCCCACATGGATTAAGGATATTCCTCGGTCCAGTCCACTGACCACAGATGGAAGATGGGACTATCGCCTCTTAGTTCTTAAGCCTCCACGGCAGACAATACCGATTATTTCGGGATTCGGCAGGTGTCAATCTCCCTATCTGCTTCACTTAAACCGCCGGAATCTAGAGGCAATTATTTCTTTACCTGTGCCTATGCATGGTGGTTGTTGTGGCGGCGAGACAGCAAAACAGAGGACTGTAAATTCATTTGTATTCTCTTCTCGTCTCAACCCCGTCTTCACAAAATGTGTGATTGGCCACACGCCTGGCACTCAAGTCTATTTAAACCACCGTCAAACTAGACCCTAATATATACCACTGTTTTCTTATTTTTAACGGGTGTTCACAGTGCGGGTGGCTTGTAAAATCCAAATTCAAAACAAATTTAAGATTTTCGAAGCCTGTGACAAGGATGCTGAACAAGCTGAGGTTGAACAAGACCATGTGTGTGTTCGGTCAGCCAGATTGTGACAATATGATAAAACCCTGACAACACCGATTCATGACATGATATTGGCTTCAAATTCTTGTGAAACCATGTTATTGTGATTTTCGGGCACCACAGCAAAGAGGTCATCCCTGTGTGCAAGACTATTGTTAACAAAAGATGTTTATTCGAAATAAAAAGCGATCAGCAATGTTCAAAGTTATATACTGTTTAAGACTCATATACATGGGTTCGTTGATTATCTTGTTTCAATCTTTATGGGATGCTATGGATAATAACAAACTTCACGAGTTCAAAAAAATGTTGGCTATACTCGTCTGAACAACCAGAAACGTTTCGATCAAGCCATGATTAGACGTTGTAGAATCAGCCATACACGATTAACTCACGAACATTTACTAAAAACAAAGCCGGTTCCAAGGTGTATTCCATGCCACGAAGATCTCACAGTGAGACATATTCTTATCGACTGTATAGATTTTAACATTATAGGAGATACTTTTTATCGAGTAGCTACGTTAGAAGATCTTTTTAGACGAGTGAAAGAAGATTGTATTTTAGATTATTTGAGAGAGATCGGTTTGTTGTATAAATTTTAATGTATTACTTTACTGAGTTATTAACTTGGATATTTAGAATTTTGTTTGATCGTCTCTCTCTCTCTCGTTGATTATCCATGGAAACGGAAAAACAATTGGAAACCGAAATATAAAATCGATGAACGCTATTCGTGAATACGATTTCCAGTGTGACCTACATGCCCCAGTAACGGGTCATTTGATCGCTAGTTCTATCAGCATCTATTTCATCAGGTGTAAATCATTCAAAAAGTATTTTAAGAATCTAAATTTTAGGAACAGTGCATGAAGATGATTGTAGACGCAGTGCATGAATGAAAAAGAGAGAAAGCTAAGGCCTGTTTATTTAGTAATAAAGATATGTGTTTCTGCACATATAGTACACGTGTTTCCGGGATATCTCCAAGCTCAGATGTGTCCTACCTGTCAACACTTTTCTCATTTAACAGGCACGTCATCATTGTCTCCAGCGGTATGACCAGTTTTATCAGCCATATGGGCTGCATTTGTAAGATCGAGTGTGATCATCGGGTTATCATTGGGCGCCAGTGCCGACAAACCAAGCAAACCTACCACGTCAATAATCGATACAAAATTTGAATGACACTGTCGGCACCCAAATTTGCAGACCGCATATGTTCAAGAAAAACTCATCTTCTCACCATGTACGGGTTACTTTTAACAATAATTTCATCCTACCCAATATTAATTATTGTAGTACTGTCTGAGAAAATGGTTGTGATCTTTTCCGAATACATAAACATCAAAAACGTAAAATGCGTGTGCCATATGATCTCTCCCATAGGGAGGGGCCCTCGGTGGCCGAGTGGTCTAAGGCACTTCACTGGTGACCGCTATAGCCTCACACCGCTGAACCGGCACGGGTTCGAGCCCAGCCGGTCCATGTGTGGAAGTGTGTCAGTTAGTTGCGGACGGGCGGTGGTTCTCTCCGGGTACTACGGTTTCCTCCACCAACCAAACTGACTGTCACCATACGAGTGAAAAAACCTTGGGTGTGACATTAAGCCAAATCCCGCCCCCCTCGCCCTCCCTTCTCCCTCTCCCATATAGGGAAGGCACAAAACGCATTTTCAAAGTGCAAGATATTTGTCTATCCAGCATGATTACAAGTATAGTACAGCAGTCCCGGTGTATAAGGCATTAAATGACATGTCACCAATATATTTAACTAATATGTAGAGATATGTGGAGGTATGTTGATCAGGTGCACCCAAGAAAAATAAGGAGTTTCACAAACAAGTTATTATATAGGCTGAGTCATACTGCATGGCGCCGCAATATGGAACGGTCTTTCGGGGCATGTTAGGAAATGTGGTTCTCTTGAAACTTGAAATTTAATGATTTATTAGTTGCTATTTATGAAAACTATTATGTATATATGTTTAAGCGTTGGAATTTTTTAATCATGCAAGTAGATTTGAAAAAGTCACGAGGAAGATTACCATTGCTAACCATGGATTGTAACCCTCGCGAAATAAAGTTTATCTATCTATCTACTGCTCTATCTATCTATTGCTATATCTATCTGTCTATCTATCTATCTATCTATCGTCGGTCATGTTATTCACATGACAGTTTAACATACACGGGGAGATGAATCAGACAATGATGCTTCTATACCAATAGCCATAATAATGTAGTCATGTGCACTGGTGTGCCTCAAGGATCAATATTATGTCCCATACTCTTCTTAATTTACATAAATGACATAATAAAGGCCACATCCATTCTTGACATTAACCTCTTTGCTGATGACACTAGTGCTACCTTATCTGATATCGATCCTATAAGACTTGCTGAAACTATGTCACTTGAACTAGAAAACCTTAAGGATTGGTTATCATGCAATAAACTTTCTTTGAATGTGAAAAAACCCAAATTTATTTTCTTCAAACCGAATAGATCTCCAATTACGAATATTCCGAAGGTAACAATATCTTGTTCTGAAATTGAATGTGTCAGCAATTTTAAATTCCTTGGTGTGTATTTCAACGACAAATTGAACTGGCAGACCCATATTGACGAAATAACCTCTAAAATATCGAGAAATATTGGTGTTATCAGCCACATAAGGAAATGTCTTAACAGGAAAACCCTGATCATGTTATATTTTTCCTTGTTCTATTCTTATGTATCTTATTGTAATTTGGTGTGGGGAAACACATTCCCGACTCACCTTAAGCCACTTGTTATCTTGCAAAAAAGAATTATTCGTATAATAACTTCCAGTACTAAATATGCACACTCTAGTCCCTTGACGAAGCAGTTGAATGTCATCCCGCTGTATAAAATAAACGATTACCTGATATTATCTTTTACCCATAGATTTCTTAATAATCCAGCTATTTAAACTCCACCAACGGAGACATCGCAGCCATGGATGGAGAAAGTTTAATAGTGCGTTGATTCACTTCAAATTACTTAGTAGGTTTAACTAACACATCCAACAGTATACATAGCTTGCGTACAGTGCTGTATGCGTTACCTCTGAGAGCTTTAAATCATACATGTATTCCCATAGATATACAATTACAAGCGTCTGGTCCGTCATTCATAATTCAGCCGTCGCCCATTAGAGAATATCCGCGTCCATAATCCAAAGACCTATTCCATATTCCACATAACAGTATCAGCACCAAATTCAAAAAGACAATCATAGTATACATAAACATAGGCTTGTTTCCTGCAAGAGAGAAGCGGCCAACAGCTTTCAATGATGCCGGCAAGACATCACGATGTTCCAAAAATATCAAATCCGTATACAAGGATCAGGAAATATAATGCAACCATCAATCACTAAAGTTTGTCAAGATATAGCGTATTGTCGATTGTATCGTCGAGAGAAAGTAATCGAAACATCCCAAGATCGGGTTTTCTTGAAACTTAACTACTTGGATAAAGGACTGGACATAATTAATTTACCACGAATCATAAAAGGTACGCAACGCTGAACCAAACTATAAGTTTACAGAACCCTCTTGCATTTCATATAAGTATACTAAATCTACAGCTACCAAAATATTCAATTCCTCTAATGCTGTCAAGGAATTTGACTAGAACTGATATACATCTGGAGGCTATGGTTGTGGTTGTATATCGTCGAACTTTATCTATACACCATTCAAACAAATTGCGACTGGAAACCTTGATATAATGAGTGATGAAGACATAAAACACTCCTGATGAAGGGACCTAAACCCAAAGGCCGACCAGAAGATAGTCGTGACTGCACCGGAAGAGTGTGTTATTGAGTGGTTAAAGCGAGAAAAACTGAACCTACAGTACTCCCCGATTGGCTAGACCTCACCAAGAACAAGGTCGTTGAAATAATCAGCCATATTAAGGATCCTTCTCCAAGCAAAAAAAGTACTGAGAAACCTCAATTCGCAGGAAGTTGTAGCAAATCTTGTTCTAAAGTAAATTCGTCATAGTCCCAGCAGACAAAGCTCCGAATAATATAATATTCATATGTAAATATTACTATTACCAGGTGCTGGTTAAAGAATTGATTATATGCACACCATCATCAAATACGTCTGCTTACTCCCAAGCTGCCTATACTCTGGACGATTGTATTTAACAACAATTACAAGCGTCTAGTCCTTCATTCATAATTCAGCCGTCGTCCATTAAAGAATATCCGCGTCTATAATTCAAAGACCTATTCCATATTCCAAATACAATCATAGTAGGGCTAGTTTCCTGCAAGAGAGAAGCGGTCAACAGTTTTCAATGATGCCGACAAGACATCATGATGTTCCAAAAATATAAAATCCGTATTGCTGATCAGTATTCTTAATCCATAATAATCGTTGTAAATTCGTCATCTAGAGAATGATGTATCTCAGTCACGCTTTGATTGTGACTGCTCATATGAGCACCACGAGGATCTTGAAGTACATGGGTTCATACGGCCCCTAGCCCCGGGTTAAGCGGAATTAGACACAAGTTACGAAACGTAGCGCCATAGATCTTGCACGCTACGTTCGTATTTTGCCATCAGCATGCGATATGTATCGCCAAATTTGAGAAACTTTGAGTGGAGGCGCTTGGTGGAATAGCCCTGTTTTATAAGTTTCTGCAACAATGTTTTGTGACGCTGATTAAAATCGTCACATTTAACACAGGATCTAGCAAATGCTACTGAGCGAGATATGTATACGCCATATGCAGGTCCCACTGGAATATTACTGTCCAGAAAGGGATAGTTTACGATGTCGAAATTGTAATCATCTCTTTTGTCATAAAGTCGACGAGAGAGAATGCCCGCTTCATTTTTATAGAGATATAGATCTAAATATGATGTGCCTGTAGGGCTATCTGTAGTTTCCTTCAAATCCAGTGAAGGTGGATATATATCCTTCACTGTGCCATTTATATAGCGATTATCCACAGCGAGAAGATCGTCTATATAGCGTGTGGTGAATGAGAAGGAACGGGCTTTGAATGGAGCGGTTTTTGAAAGCGCCTGCATATAGTCATATTCATAAGAGAACAGATACAGGTCAGCCAACAGGGGTGCACATTTAGTACCCATTGGAATACCTATATGCTGCTGATATATTGTGTTGCAAAATTTCACATAGATATTTTTAATGAGAAATTCAAGCAACTCTATCAACAAAGAAACATCCCATGAATGATATCTCTTGTATGTAGTAGAGCTAAAGAATGCTTTATGGCTTCCGACATTAATATATCTACGATCAGTTTTCTTGAATACAGATACTATTAATGAACTTAGGCGGTCAATAAGGTCCTGATGAGGGATTGTTGTATAGAGAGTCGAGAAATCCCATGTGGATACATGTCTGTACGGTATGTGACTTTAGCATCAAGTTCTTCCGTAAGACATTTTGAGTTTTTCAATATCCACATACATTCAACGCCAGAGTTCTTAGAAATAGTGGCGCAATACCTTTCCAAAATGCTTTTACCTCCTGAAGGGCCCTCGTCAATAGGGTTGAAAGAAGCTTGGTGGTGCAGCTTCTAGAACCAGCTATGAATCTAGCTTTGTATGGTGATTTATGCATTTTGGGAGTCCAGTATATTTTTGGTATGTCGTTATGATTGGTTGGAAGACAAACACCTCTTTCCCTGAGAAACTTTTTGTGATTGTTAAATAAATCTTCCAGAGTAAATGCAGTATTTGATGATGATATGTCTACACTCAATTCTTTAACCAGCACCTGGTAATAGTAATATTTACATATGAATATTATATTATTTGGAGCTTTGTCTGCTGGGACTATGACGAATTTACTCTGGAGATTTGTTAGAACTTCTTGCGAATTGAGGTTTCTCAGTACTTGTTTTGCTTGGGGAAGAGTACTTCTGTCAAAATGGCGGATTGTTTCAACGACCTTGCTCTTGGTGAGGTCCAGCCAATCAGCGAGTACTGTAGGGTCAACTTTTTCTCGCTTAGACCAATCAATAATGTACTTTTCCAATGCAGACAGGATTATCTTCTGGTCGGCCTTCAGATTTATTCTTCTCGGCTCTCTCTATTTAGGTCCTTTCATCAGGAGTAATTTCAGATCCTTATCACTCACCACAGCAAGGTCACCAGTCACAATATGTTTGCATGGTGTATAGATAAAGTTCGACGATTCACAATCACAACTATAGCCTCTTGACGTGTATAAGTTCCAGTCAAACTCCTTGACAGCATTGGAGTAATTGAATATTTTTGTGGCTATAGATTTAGTATACTTATATGAAATGCAAGGAGGTTCTGTGAACTTAAAATAGTTTTGTTAAAATAGCTTTTTATGGTGATTTATGTATTTTGAGGTCCAGTATACTTTTGGTATGTCGTTATGATTGGTTGGAAGACAGATACCTCTTTCACTGAGAAAGGTTTTGTGATTGTCAAATAAATCTTCCAGAGTGGATGAGTAAATGCAGTCTGGGACTAACACGTATTTGCTGTCAAGGAGTTTGACTGGCACTTCTACACGTTTGAAGGTTACAGTTGTGATTGTAAGTCGTCAAACTTTATCCATACACCATAGAAACATAGTGTGACTGGTAAACTTGATATAGTGAGTAATGAAGATCTAAAAATAAAGGGACATAAATATAAAAATCCGAGTAGGACAAACCCGAAGGCCGACAAGAAAATAACAATGACGGCACTGGAACAGTATGATATTGAGTGGTCAAAGCGAAACAATTGAACCTACACGCCTAGCTGATTGCCTGACCCTCACCAAGGATAAGGTCGTTGAAACAATTCCTCATACTGACAATCCATCATATTGCCAGAAGTGTCCTTTCCCAAGCAAAACAAGTACTGAGAAACAGCAATTCTCCTGGGTAAATTGGTCATAGCCCCAGCAGACAAAGGCTCCAATATAATATTCACATATAAATATTATTTTTACCAGCTGCTATTTAAGAAATTGAGTATAAACACACCATCATCGAATACGTCTACTTACTCCCAAACTGCATTTACTCTGGAAGATCTATTTAACAATCACAAAAAGTTTCTGAAGGAAAGAGGCATTTCACTTCCAACCGCTCATAATGATATTCCAAAAGTGTACTGGACTCTCAAAATGGATAAAACACCATAGAAAGCTAGATTCATAAGTGATTCAAAAGCTGCATCACCAAGATTCTTTCAACCAAGTTACGACACATACCGCCATAGGTCTAGCAAGCTACGCTCGTGTTTTGCTATCGGCATGCGCTATATATCGCCAAATTTGAGAAATTTTGAGCGAAGGCGCATGGAGCTATAGCCCTGTTCTGTAAGTTTCTGCAATAATGTTTTGTGACGTTGATTAAAATCATCACATTTTACGAAGGATCTAGCAAATGCTACTAGGCGAGATATGTATACGCCATATGCAGGTCCCACTGGAATATTACTTTCCAAACAGGGACCGTTTACGGTGTCGAAATCATCTCTTCTGTCGTACAGTCGACGTCAGAGATGGCTCGCTTCATTTTTGTAGAGATATGTCTTAATATGATGTGCCGTTAGGGTTATCTGTAGTTTCCTTCAAATGCAGTGAAGGTGAATATATATCCTTCACTGTGTCGTTTATATAGCGAGTATACACACCGAGAGGGTCATTTATATATCATTTGTTGAATGAGAAGGAACGGGCTTTGAAATGATCGGTTTTTGATAGCTCTTGCAAATAGACGTATTTATAAGAGAACAGATATAGGTCAGCCAAAAGGGGTGCACAATTAGTACCCATTGGAATACCTATAAGCTGTTCATATACTGTGTTGCTAAATTTCACATAGATATTATTAATAAGAAATTCTATCAACTCTATAAACAAAGAAACATCACTTGAATTATATCCTTTGTATGTAGTAGAGGTAAAGAATGTTTTATGGCTTCTGACATTAATGTATCGGCGATCAGTTAAATTGAACACCGATACTATGACGGTCAATGTGGTTCCGATGAAGAACTGTAGTACAGAGAGTCGAGAAATCCCATGTGGACCCATGTCTGTACGGGATGTGTCCTATCGCATCAATCTCTTCCGTAAGACATTTTCAATGTCCAAATACATAAGAAATATGTTTTTATAGAAATAGTGGAGCAATAGCTTTACCAAAATGATTTTACCTCCTGAAATGCCTTCGTCAACAGAGTTGAAAGAAGCCATAAAGCATTCTTTAGCTCTACTACATACAAGGGATATCATTCCTGGGACGTTTCTTTGTTTAAGGATATATTAAATATATTAAATTTGGCAACACAGTATATCAACATCATACAGGTACTAATTGTGCAGCCCTGTTGACTGACCAGTATTTCATTAATACCACTATATATGCAGACGCTTTCAAATACCTATTTCAAAGCCCGTTCCTTCACATTCACAAAACGTATATATAAACGATCTTTTCGCTGTGGATATTCGTTATATAAATGAAATAGTGAAGGATATATATCGACCTTCACTGGATTTGAAGGAAACTAAAGATAACCCTAACTGCACATGATATTTCGGCCCATATCTCTATAAAAATGAAGCGGATCTTCCCTCTCGTCGATTCTACAAGATAGATGATTATAAGTTCGACATCGTAAACTATCCCTTTCTGGACAGTAATATTCCAGTGGGACCCGCATATGGCGTATACATATCTCACCTTGTAGCATTTGCTAGATCATGTGTAAATTGTGTCGATTTTAATCAACACAAGTCTTCCACTTCCACTAAAAAAGTTTAATAGCAGTCCATAGGGAAGATCACTGTGTCATGAACCCATATTGTTCCGCTTAACCCGTGCATGGCTAGGGGCCATATATGAATCCATGTACTTCAAGATCCTCATGGTGCTCATATGAACTGTCTCAACCAGAGCGTGACTGATATACATCATTCTCTAGATGACGACTTTACAACGAATATCATATAGATTAGAGGAATAGTAAACTCTGCGTAAACTCGTGCTCGGCATGATAGAATTATGCCATCAGATTCCAAAAACACGGGTAGGAAAAATTAGCAAAATTCTAAAGTTGAGTAAACACCGATTTATCATTCACTCTTTAACACTTCATGATCTGCGACATATTAGAATGACTGTGACGTTTGATGGGTTATACTGTTTTTATGTAGATGGCGCTGTTGTCATCCGGGCTCTATCCACAAAGGTAAAGCATTAAACAACAACAACGGTAGCAACAGCAGCGTTTCTTTCACTGCTATCGGGTGATGTGGCCTGATATTCCTGCCTCAGAAAGAGAGCTTGTGAAATCATATGCGAAATGCCACATGTCAACCTGTATATCAATTCGACAATCATATATCACGATCCTCATAATCGTCTCGGAGCGTAAAGAAAGGTCCACAGATCTGTCAAAAGCCATCGACACAATAATTTACAATTGGTCTACATGTGATTAGCTACACTGCCTGGAGCACAACTACGTCACAGGAATAATGTCAGGCGATATTTCATTGGCTAACGGCTCTCAGGCTTGTTATAATGGCGATCTCCACGGATTGTTGATCTTGTCAATAGCCCCGATGTTCAAAACGTTCTCATTCATTCGAAATTACTAGAAAAGCTGATTTGTTTTGTTTTTCGAATACTAATGATATAGTTCTTTCGATATTAGTATGCATCGCAGTAGTATATATAGAGCACGAAGGGTATGATTTTGCCGGGGGAGATAACTCTTGCATCCACCAGGGGGCGCTGTTTCCAGGTTAAAGTATAGGGGACGCCACATCGCCTTTCACCTCTGTGGCGTCTGTGGCGCCAGGGGGCGCCACCAGCCGGAAACTATAAAAAGCGGAACACGGACTTTACCCCTAAAATAGGGGAAAACATCTATCAACCCTAGCCAAAAGGGCTAATATCGGTCCCCGGGCTTATTGGGACCTGCCTATCAAGTCAATGGTGTGGGTGCATGTAAAATTAGGATTTGTCCCCGAAAATATAAAAAGCGGAACACGGACTTTACCCCTAAAATAGGGGAAAACACCTATCAACTCTAGCCAAAAGGGCTAATATCGGTCCCCGGGCTTATCGGGGCCTGCCTATCAAGTCAATGGGGTGGGTGCATGTAAAATTAGGATTTTTTTCCGAAACTTTAAAAAGCGGAATACGGACTTTACCCCTAAAATAGGGGAAAACCCCTATCAACCCTAGCTAAAAGGGCTAATATCGATCCCCGGCTTATCGGGGCCTGCCTATCAAGTCAGTGGGGTGGGTGCATGTAAAATTAGGATTTTTCCCGAAACTATGAAAAGCGGAATACGGACTTTACCCCTACAATAGGGGTCTGTATTATACAATATAAGGGAAAATGCCTGTATGGGGTATGGGGATGGTCAATTTTTTCGTGGGCTTTACTATGGCATGTGGGGTCTCGTTTTTCTCGTCTCGCCAAGAAAATGACAATGGGAGGGGTCCCGGAGCGAATCGGTGAAATTTTGGGGAAAAGTCACCGAGGTCTGTATATAGGCCTCTAGGCTGGCTATATGGGGGTATAGGTTCAACCTGGGAAATTCACACACGTTCATTGTGATATGGGTTGCCTGCATTTGTTTTTCACGTCTCGTCATTTAGAACATGATGGGAAGGGTCCCGGAGCGAAACGGTGAAATTTTTGGAAAAGTACCATATAGCCCATATAGCTCCATACTGGCTATGGGGATATAGGTCCATCCTGGGAAATTCACACACGTTCATTGTGATATGGGTTGTGGGGTCTTGTTTTTCTCGTCTCGTCATTTAGAACACGATGGGAAGGGTCCCGGAGCGAATCGGTGAAATTTTTGGGAAAAGTCACCGAGGTCTGTATATAGGCCTATAGGCTGGCTACATGGGGGTATAGGTTCAACCTGGGAAATTCACACACGTTCATTGTGATATGGGTTGCTTGGATTTGTTTTTCACGTCTCGTCATTTAGAACACGATGGGAAGGGTCCCGGAGCGAAACGGTGAAATTTTTGGAAAAGTACCATATAGCCCATATAGCTCCATACTGGCTATGGGGATATAGGTCCATCCTGGGAAATTCACACACGTTCATTGTGATATGGGTTGTGGGGTCTTGTTTTTCTCGTCTCGTCATTTAGAACACGATGGGAAGGGTCCCGGAGCGAAACAGTGACATTTTTGGAAAAAGCTCACCGAGGCCTGGGTAGGCCCATAGGCTGGCTATGGGGTATAGGTCCAACCTGGGAAATTCACACACGTTCATTGTGATATGGGTTGTTTGGTCTTGTTTTTCACGTCTCGTCATTTAGAACACGATGGGAGGGGTCCCGGAGCGAAGCGGTGAAATGTTTGGAAAAAGTTCACCGAGGCCTGGGTAGGCCCATTTTGGAAAAAGTTCACCGAGGCCTGGGTAGCCTGCATGGCTATGGAGGTATAGGTCCATACGGGGTGAACGTTTTGGGGTCTAGGTGAGCCCCTTATGATCCTATGGTGTCGTATGAGCTCTTATTTTGAAGCTCCCGTGGAGTTTGTAATGTATCGACTAATGGTTCGTCCGTGTGCAATAGTCTGCGCATGCGCAGTCTGGCCGTAGTATAGAAAGCAGGCATGTTGGGGGTATGTGGGGGTGTGTTTGGGGTGGAGATGGGCCACTATGGGTCCAAATGGGTTGTGGGAGGTGTCAAAGTGAAGCTCGTGTGGGGTAGAGTCAGAATGGCGTGTTTTTAAGTGCAAGTCGCGTCAATCTGCGCATGCGCAGTTGGGTGTAGTAAGTAAAGTGGCCATTTTGGGGGAGCGTGGAGGTGTGTTTGGGGTAGAGAGGGACCATCCTTGGTCCGATTGTGTCGTGGGAGGTGTTATCTTGTAGCTCTCGGGGTCTACATCCCGATTTGAGGGATGTTCACGTCATCTGTGACGTCATCGGTGACGTCATCAGTAGGAGTAGCAGCGAAAGTGGGCATTTTGGGGCAGTGAAGGAAGGTATTTGGTGTAGAGATGGACCATCCATATCTGTCACACATTATACCACATCTTTGTTGTGTTATACCACATCTGTCCTGCATTATACCATATATGTCCTGTATTATACCATACCTGTCCTATGTTATACAATATCTGTCCTGTATTATACCAAATCTGTCCTGTATTGTACCATATTTGTTCTCTATTATACCATATATGTCCTGTATTATACCAAATCTGCCCTGTATTATACAGTATCTGTCCTGTATTATACCAAATCTGTGCTGTATTATACCAAATCTGTGCTGTATTATACAATATCTGTCACGCATTATACCATATCTTTGTTGTGTTATACCACATCTGTCCTGTATTGTACCATATATGTCCTGTATTATACCAAATCTGTGCTGTATTATACAATATTTGCCCTCTATTATACCATATCTGTGCTGTATTATACTATATCTGTGCTGTATTATGCAATATCTGTCCTGTGTTATACAATATCTGTCCTGTATTATACCAAATCTGTCCTGTTTTGTACCATATTTGTCCTGTATTATACAATATATGTTCTGTATTATACCAAATCTGTGCTGTATTATACAGTATCTGTCCTGTATTATACCAAATCTGTGCTGTATTATACAATATATGTTCTGTATTATACTAAATCTGTCCTGTATTATACAGTATATGTCCTGTATTATACCAAATCTGTGCTGTATTATACCATATCTGTCCTGTATTGTATCATATATGTCCTGTATTATACAATATATGTTCTGTATTTTACAATCGGATAGCCGTTGTCGTGAATAACAACAAGTTCAGCAATGTTCATACAGTTTATTATCCCCAATGTTACATCATACCCAGGCTGGGGGAGCCGCCCTGGGCATGTTTAGTATGTTCACAGCAAAACAAATTGAAATATCAAACACCATGTTTTATTATTTAACGCACCGTCACATTAGGTACAAGTGTTTACTGAGCTCAAGTCAACGATCAGCATGTAGACATATAGAGTATGTACGGCATGTTATGGTATTCATCAGTGCATGGGTGAAGCATTCAGCCGATGGGGTGGTCGGTCAGCTTGGTAACGAAAAACGTAACATTGGTCACCTTCTCCACTGTCCACTTGGTGTTGGGGCGTTGTTGTTGGGCCCATTCCAAGGGATCCACGGTGTCCAGTTTCTCCAGCATCGTCTCTAGTGACACCCGGTTAATGATGGTAAACGGTTGGTCAAATACCTGGATGTTACTGCTCGGGTAAAAGTATCGGACTTGGACTGTCTCCTTATGCTGCAGCACATAACCAAACGCCAGATTCAATCTGAAGGCCGTAGTTTGGTCGTTGAAGATGGCTTCCACGTAGCTACGTAGACGGGCGAGGTCGGTCAGTCGGAAATTGTAGATATCTTGAATAGGGCGATGACGGTTGAAACATTGCCGTATCATGGACCAATGGCGCCGATAGATGTCACTCACTGGATGGGCGTCCTGTAACAGATCGCTAGGAACATTTATGGGCTCGTCCAGAAAATGTTCGATGTTGTCAGGCGTATGACTCGAAACCGTAACGGTGGGGTCCGGCTGGATATCCAGGCTCTTCTGAACTGTGGGTATAGGCGGGCTCTCCGTCATCGCATCACCAGTGGCGTTCGTCTCTCCGGGCTCATCTTCACTGGGTCTGACCTTCCGCGGCTCCTCTTCAGTGGAAATTGTCGCCCAAACCGTAGAGACGGGGCATGAATCAAACGCTGATGGCGTCTTAACTGACTGCGTCGTTTGAAGAGTTGACCACAATCCTTACAGTGTTCCGTCGCGCCCTCGTGGAATGAGCGTTCGTGGCGCAGTAAAGGATCCTTCCGATTAAATGACCGTGCGCAGGTTATACAAGTATACCGTGCATCGTTGTGGGTGGAGGCCTTGTGGCGGTGCAAGTCGTGCAGACGAGTAAACTGTTTCTGGCAAGTTGTGCAAGTGAACATCTTGGTGGTTGACAGAGTGTCTGATGAAACGGCCAGGCCGCTTCCCTTTTATAGCACGCTAGCTGGTGATCTATTTTTAGCACACTCAGTTCAACTATTCCCAAGTCGAGGGGCGAGCCGTGACATCTTCGGTAGCCTCCGTGTCTCTTCGGGCACCTCCGTGACATCTTCGCTCACCTCCGTGTCTCTTCGGTCACCTCCGTAACTACCCGGCTGTTCCCGTGTAAACCCGGATGGATCTCCGTGTCTCTTCGGTGACCTCCGTGACATCTTCGGTCACCTCCGTGTCTCTTCAGTCACCTCCGTACCGTCAACGATCAGCATGTAGACATATAGAGTATGTACGGCATGTTATGGTATTCATCAGTGCATGAGTGACGCATTTAGCCGATGGGGGTGGTCGGTCAGCTTGGTAACGAAAAACGTGGCATTGGTCACCCTCTCTACGACCCATTGTGTGTTGGGGCGTTGTTGTTGGGCCCATTCCAAGGGATCCACGGTGTCCAGTTTCTCCAGCATCGCCTCTAGCGACGCCCGGGTAATGATGGTAAACGGTTGGTCAAATACCCGGATGTTACTGCTCGGGTAAAAATATCGGGCTTGGTCTGTGTCCTTATGCTGTAGCACATAACCAAACGCCAGATTCAATTTGAAGGCCGTAGTTTGATCGTTGAAGATGGCTTCCACGTAGCTGCGTAGACGGGCGAGGTCGGTCCGTCGGAAATTATAGATATCTTGAATAGGGCGATGACGGTAGAAACAGTGCCGGATCATGGGCCAATGGCGCCGATAGATGTCACTCATTGGATGGTCTTCGTGTAACAGATCGCTACGAACATTTATGGGTTCGTCCACGAAGTGTACTTTGCCCTTCACGTCGTACAAAATCTGGCCCAAGGTCCTGTCGTCGGAATTTGACTGTTGAATTAGGGCGACATCATGATCGGCCCTCGTGCGATGGGTGGGAGTTCCCCCTGTTTCGATATTGATGCCTACGGGCTCTTCTATCTGCAAACGTGGCTGCGGAACAGGGTGTCGTGTGCGTTGGTGTCGCAGCAGCTGACTGGTCAGTTTGAAAAGCCGACCACATTCTTCGCATGGACGCTTGGGTACCTCATGGCGTGCACGTGTGTGGCGCTGTAAATGATCCGGGCGCTGAAGCGACAGTGTACATATCGTGCAGCTATACCGGGTGGTTCCTTCGTGCTTGGTAGCCTCATGGCAGCGCAAGTCGTGCAGACGAGTAAATGATTTCGAGCACGTAGTACAAGTGAACATCTTGGTGGTTGACAGAGTGTCTGATGAAACGGCCAGGCCGCTTCCCTTTTATAGCACGCTAGCTGGTATCATGTTCGGGCACCTCCGTGTCTCTTCGGTGATCTCCGTGACTTCCGCTTCCGTTCACGTGACCGGAACTGACCTTTGACCCCGACGCGCAATTTTTCCCGGTATTGTTAGCGCGCGCTGGGGTCAAAGGTCAGTTCCGGTCACATGAACGGAAGCGGAAGTGACCTCACAGAGGTCATGTGCAAATGTCACTTCCGAGGTCTGAGCTCCACACGCTTTGAGCTCCAAGCGCTCCGATCCAAGAGCTCTGCCACACGGAAGCTCCCACCCCCACCACCACCACCGGGCGAGGTCCGCCATCTTCAGTCCGTGTCTTTTCGGTGACGGAGTGTGAACATGATAGCACATGTACTGACCTGTCTGTGGGGTTTTTCCCACAATGTCATTCACTTCCGAGTCTCTTCGGTCACTTCCCGAAAAGACACGGAGGTGGCCGAAGAGACACAGAGGTGCCCGAAGATGTCACAGAGGTCACCGAAGATGTCACGGAGGTGCCCGAAGAGACACGGAGGTCACCGAAGATGTCACGGAGATCACCGAAGAGATACGGAGGTGTCCGATACCAGCTAGCTTGCTATGAAAGGGAAGCGGCCTGGCCGTTTCATCAGACACTCTGTCAACCACCAAGATGTTCACTTGTACTACGTGCTCGAAATCATTCACTCGTCTGCACGACTTGCGCCGTCATGAAGCTACCAAGCACGAAGGAACCGCCCGCTATAGCTGTACGATATGTACACTGTCGTTTCAGCGCCCGGATCATTTACAGCGCCACACACCTGCACGCCATGAAGTACCCAAGCGTCCATGCGAAGAATGTGGTCGGCTTTTCAAACTGACCAGTCAGTTGCTGCGACACCAACGCACACGACACCCTGTTCCGCAGCCACGTTTTCAGGTAGAAGAGCCCGTAGGCATCAATATCGAAACAGGGGGAACTCCCACCCATCGCACGAGGGCCGATGATGATGTCGCCCTAATTCAACATTCAAATTCCGACGATAAGACCTTGGGCCAGATTTTGTACGACGTGGAGGGCAAAGTACACTTCGTGGACGAACCCATAAATGTTCGTAGCGATCTGTTACACGAAGACCATCCAATGAGTGACATCTATCAGCGCCATTGGCCCATGATCCGGCACTGTTTCTACCGTCATCGCCCTGTTCAAGATATCTACAATTTCCGACGGACCGACCTCGGCCGTCTGCGCAGCTACGTGGAAGCCATCTTCAACGATCAAACTACGGCCTTCAAGTTGAATCTAGCGTTTGGTTATGTGCTACAGCATAAGGACACAGACCAAGCCCGATATTTTAACCCGAGCAGTAACATCCGGGTATTTGACCAACCGTTTACCATCATTAACCGGGCGTCGCTAGAGACGATGCTGGAGAAACTGGACACCGTGGATCCCTGGAATGGGCCCAACAACAACGCCCCAACACCAAGTGGACAGTGGAGAGTGTGACCAATGTTACGTTCTTCGTGACCAAGCTGACGACCACCCATCGGCTGAATGCGTCACTCATGCATGATGAATACCATAACATGCCGTACCTTTCTCTTATGTCTACATGCTGATCGTTGACGGTACGGAGGTGACCGAAGAGACACGGAAGTGAAGATGTCACGAGTACCGAAGAGACACCGAATCCATCCCGGTTTACGGGAACAGCCAGTAGTTACGGAGGTGACCGAAGAGACACGGAGTGAGCGGAGATGTCACGGAGGTGCCCGAAGAGACACGGAGGTTACCGAAAGTGCTCGCCCCTCGACTTGGGGATAGTTGAACTGAGTGTGCTAAAAATAGATCACCAGCTAGCGTGCTATAAAAGGGAAGCGGCCTGGCCGTTTCATCAGACACTCTGTCAACCACCAAGATGTTCACTTGCACAACTTGCCAGAAGCTTTTTACTCGTCTGCACGACTTGCACCGCCGCAAGGCCTCCACCCACAACGATGCACGGTATACTTGTATAACCTGCGCACGGTCATTTAATCGGAAGGATCCTTTACTGCGCCACGAACGCTCATTCCACGAGGGCGCGACGGAACACTGTAAGGATTGTGGTCCACTCTTCAAACGACACAGTCAGTTAAGACGCCATCAGCGTTTGATTCATGCCCCGTCTCTACGGTTTGGGCGACAACTTTCCACTGAAGAGGAGCCGCGGAAGGTCAGACCCAGTGAAGATGAGCCCGGAGAGAGGAACGCCACTGGTGATGCGATGACGGAGAGCCCGCCTATACCCACAGTTCAGAAGAGCCTGGATATCCAGCCGGACCCCACCGTTACGGTTTCGAGTCATACGTCTGACAACATCGAACATTTTCTGTTCCTAGCGATCTATTACAGGACGCCCATCCAGTGAGTGACATCTATCGGCGCCATTGGTCCATGATACGGCAATGTTTCAACCGTCATCGCCCTATTCAAGATATCTACAATTTCCGACTGACCGACCTCGCCCGTCTACGTAGCTACGTGGAAGCCATCTTCAACGACCAAACTACGCCCTTCAGATTGAATCTGGCGTTTGGTTATGTGCTGCAGCATAAGGAGACAGTCCAAGTCCGATACTTTTACCCGAGCAGTAACATCCAGGTATTTGACCAACCGTTTACCATCATTAACCGGGTGTCACTAGAGGCGATGCTGGAGAAACTGGACACCGTGGATCTCTTGGAATGGGCCCAAAAACAACGCCCCAACACCAAGTGGACAGTGGAGAAGGTGACCAATGTTACCTTTTTCGTTACCAAGCTGACCGACCACCCCATCGGCTGAATGCTTCACCCGTGCACTGATGAATACCATAACATGCCGTACATACTCTATATGTCTACATGCTGATCGTTGACTTGAGCTCAGTAAACACTTGTATACCTAATGTGACGGTTCGTTAAATAATAAAACATGGTGTTTGATATTTCAATTTGTTTTGCTGTGAACATACTAAACATGCCCAGGGCGGTTCCCCCAGCCTGTGTATGATGTAACATTGGGGATAATAAACTGTATGAACATTGCTGAACTTGTTGTTATTCACGACAACGGCTATCCGATTGTAAAATACAGAACATATATTGTATAATACAGGACATATATGGTACAATACAGGACAGATATGGTATAATACAGCACAGATTTGATATAATACAGGACATATACTGTATAATACAGGACAGATTCGGTATAATACAGAACATATATTGTATAATACAGCACAGATTTGGTATAATACAGGACAGATACTGTATAATACAGCACAGATTTAGTATAATACAGAACATATATTGTATAATACAGGACAAATATGGTACAAAACAGGACAGATTTGGTATAATACAGGACAGATATTGTACAACACAGGACAGATATTGCATAATACAGCACAGATATGGTATAATACAGCACAGATATGGTATAATAAAGGGCAAATATTGTATAATACAGCACAGATTTGGTATAATACAGGACATATATGGTACAATACAGGACAGATGTAGTATAACACAACAAAGATATGGTATAATGCGTGACAGATATTGTATAATACAGCACAGATTTGGTATAATACAGCACAGATTTGGTATAATACAGGACAGATACTGTATAATACAGGATATATATGGTACAATACCGGACAGATGTGGTATAACACAACAAAGATATGGTATAATGCGTGACAGATATTGTATAATACAGCACAGATTTGGTATAATACAGCACAGATTTGGTATAATACAGGACAGATACTGTATAATACAGGGCAGATTTGGTATAATACAGGACATATATGGTATAATAGAGAACAAATATGGTACAATACAGGACAGATTTGGTATAATACAGGACAGATATTGTATAACATAGGACAGGTATGGTATAATACAGGACATATATGGTATAATGCAGGACAGATGTGGTATAACACAACAAAGATGTGGTATAATGTGTGACAGATATGGATGGTCCATCTCTACATCAAATACCTTCCTTCACTGCCCCAAAATGCCCACTTTCACTACTACTCCTACTGATGACGTCACCGATGACGTCACAGATGACGTGAACATCCCTCAAATCGGGATGTACACCCCGAGAGCTACAAGATAACACCTCCCACGACACAATCGGACCAAGGATGGTCCCTCTCTACCCCAAACACACCTCCACGCTCCCCCAAAATGTCCACTTTACTTACTACACTCAACTGCGCATGCGCAGATTGACGCGACTTGCACTTAAAAACACGCCATTCTGACTCTACCCCACACGAGCTTCACTTTAACACCTCCCACAACCCATTTGGACCCATAGTGGTCCATCTCTACCCCAAACACACCCTCCACACACCCCCCAACATGCCTGCTTTCTATACTACGGCCAGACTGCGCATGCGCAGACTATTGCACACGGACGAACCATTAGTCGATACATTACAAACTCCACGGGAGCTTCAAAATAAGAGCTCATACGACACCATAGGATCATAAGGGGTTCACCTAGACCCCAAAACGTTCACCCCGTATGGACCTATACCTCCATAGCCATGCAGTACCCTAACCCTAACCCTATCGTGTTCTAAATGACGAGACGTGAAAAACAAATCCAAGCAACCCATATCACAATGAACGTGTGTGAATTTCCCAGGTTGAACCTATACCCCCATGTAGCCAGCCTATAGGCCTATATACAGACCTCGGTGACTTTTCCCAAAAATTTCACCGATTCGCTCCGGGACCCTTCCCATTGTCATTTTCTTGGCGAAACGAGAAAAACGAGACCCCACAAGCCATAGTAAAGCCCACGAAAAAAATTGACCATCCCCATACCCCATACAGGCATTTTCCCTTATATTGTATAATACAGACCCCTATTGTAGGGGTAAAGTCCGTATTCCGCTTTTTATAGTTTCGGGAAAAAATCCTAATTTTACATGCACCCACCCCACTGACTTGATAGGCAGGCCCCGATAAGCCGGGGACCGATATTAGCCCTTTTAGCTAGGGTTGATAGGGGTTTTCCCCTATTTTAGGGGTAAAGTCCGTATTCCGCTTTTTATAGTTTCGGGGAAAAATCCTAATTTTACATGCACCCACCCCATTGACTTGATAGGCAGGTCCCAATAAGCCCGGGGACCGATATTAGCCCTTTTGGCTAGGGTTGATAGATGTTTTCCCCTATTTTAGGGGTAAAGTCCGTGTTCCGCTTTTTATAGTTTCCGGAAAAAATCATAATTTTACATGCACCTACCCATGACTGGATGCCCCTTCACGAATGCTTCACTTTGATACCTCACTCGACCCATTCGGTCCACTAGGGACCCACCCCTGTCACAAAATGTCTATTCCCATACTCTTTTTAGGCATTCCCCGTATACATTAACATTGGAAGTCACTTGGTTGACATGGGACTACGTTCTGTCCGCGGAGGAATACAAACGTTACTGGTTGCCGGAACTACTTTTGACCTCCACGTGACCTTGAGCTGGTGGCGCCCCCTGGCGCCACAGACGCCACAGAGGTGAAAGGCGATGTGGCGTCCCCTATACTTTAACCTGGAAACAGCGCCCCCTGGTGGATGCAAGAGTTATCTCCCCCGGCAAAATCATACCCTTCGTGCTCTATATATACTACTCATCGCCTTAGGGTTTTCTATTCCTTTAAGAATACTGATCAGCGATACGGATTTGATATTTTTGGAACATCATGATGTCTTGCAGGCATCATTGAAACTGCTGACCGCTTCTCTCTTGCAGGAAACGCCTATGTTTATGTATACTATGATTGTCTTTTTGAATTTGTTGCTAATGCCGTTATATGGAATAGGTCTTTGGATTATGGACGCGGATATTCTTTAATGGACGACGGCTGAATTATGATTGACGGACCAGACGCTTGTAATTAATAATATTTCACAAACATCGACGTGTATTTTATACGTAATCGCGTATACGTAGGTGGACTATTCACCTGATTCATTTTATCGTTTGCAATCTATTAGATTGAATATTTTCAATCCGATGAAAGGTTGGTCACTAGTTTCGATCTGATGGATTGAATTTCAATCTAATTATTCTAGAGAGTACGTCATTAGTATCTGTATAGAATCTACAAATTTGCCTTATTATACTAGTCATAATAGTGAATACTCATTTAATAATTTCATACCAACAGCCTGTTATGCATTATTCTATTATTGTATGTTTTGATTTAAAAGTTTGTACCCTGCTCCATTGTGAGCGTATATGTACAATAAAATTGAATTGAATTGAATTATCCTCGTGGCTGCCGTTTGAGGATTTCTCCCGGGCAAGGCAGGGGAAATAATCTAATCAGTTGATAGGTGGTGTAACTATATTCGCGGATTTCCATTGGGGGTTTCCTCTGCGTTGTTGTTGATGAGTGACGCAAGTTGTGTACGCGGAAACTGCATACGCTGTGGCTTTGACCCCTCCCCTCCCCCTGCTTGAGGAGATATGTGGAGACGATTTAAACCTTTTACAGATCAAGAAACGTATGTTGCCACTCAAGCGCAGAAAAACAACAACACGGCCAGTAAATGTCAATTAATAAAAATATTATGAATCGATTGTTTTCGTATAGCCTTAGTATTGACCTTCGGGTCGCCGTATTGGCCTTTGGCCTGCGGCCTCGGGCCAATACGGCGACCCTCAGGTCAATACGAAGGCGATACGAAAACAATCGATTAATAACATATATTATATAGACGCAGATAAACTATTTTAAAGTCCGTTCCTTCTCATTCAGTAAATTTCGATTATCTGCTTACTTTGGCTTCCCTTAGCGTCTTATTACTCTACGAATATTAACATTAACCGAAATCAATCTTAATAAATTAAAATCCTATATGCTTCTCTATCGTATGGTCGCTACATGTAGCGACCATACGATAGAGAAGCATATAGGATTATAATTTATTAAGATTGAACCGAGATGGATGTAAGAATTGAATGAAAAGAGTTATACGGCGCTAACTTCATCCGTTGTTTACACGTTTGGTACTTCTGGTTTCATGACGTCAACATTATGCCATTGGTAGACCTGTGACTTAAAGGTGTGCAAAGATTTTTAGATTCTCATTTTTATATTTTATATTGGTGGAATAATGATAGAAATATATCAGTGAATCTACTTTGCTTGTTTTAATTTTAAGTATTTCGTCTTCTGGAAGATTTTAAAAAGTTGGTACACCATGCAAGCCCAGCTGAATTCTGATTTACAAATCGTTGCACTAATTTCATAATATGGTAGACCGACCGTTTTCTGCTACAACATAATTCTTCTTCTCTTCTTCGAAGCTTATATATAATACCATCCAATTCGGCTTTGTTAGTCCTGCAAACGGGCGTATACCAAACGATGGCTGAGTTCAAATACACAGTGATTGGTGTCGGGAAGTAAATTTTTCCCTGCCTCATTTATGTCCCTTTTCTGAGCGTAAAAAATATCATGACTTTATACGGCAAAAACTCTAACAACAAAGTAGATCGACCCCTACTTTTTTTTCTCTTTTTCAAGTTGGCGCTGTACCTGGGACAAAAAACATGGAACAAAAACATATTGAAATTACTCTTACAGATTTTGTTGGAAATTAATTGGGTCATTTGACCATTTTTGGACTTCTTAAGGAGTTTTCTAAGAAAACTGAAACAAGCTTGGAGGAGAATGTTCGAGCTTACCATCATGTTTATTAAAGGAAATAGAAAACCCTAAGGCGATGCATACTAATATCGAAAGAACTATATCATTAGTATTCGAAAAACAAAACAAATCAGCTTTTCTAGTAATTCCGAATGAATGAGAACGTTTTGAACATCAGGGCTATTGCCAAGATCAAGAATCAGTGGAGATCGCCATTATAACAAGCCTGAGAGCCGTTAGCCAATGAAAATCCTTGAAATATCACCTTACATTATTCCTGTGACGTAGTTGTGCTCCAGGCAGTGTAGCTAATAACACGGAGACCAATTGTAAATTATTGTGTCGATGGCTTTTGACAGATCTGTGGACCTTTCTTTACGCTCCGAGACGATTATGAGGATCGTGATATATGAATGTCGAATTGATATACAGGTTGACATGTGGCATTTTGCATATGATTTCACGAGCTCTCTTTCTGAGGCAGGAATATCAGGCCACATCACCCGATAGCAGTAGAAGAAACGCTGCTAATACTGCCGTTGTTGTTGTTTAATGCTTTACCTTATGGGATAGAGCCCGGATGACAACGGGATTTTTGTCGCAGCGCTATCTACATAAAAACAGGATGACCCATCAAACGTCACAGTCATTCTAACATGTCGCAGATCATGAAGTGTTAAAGAGTGAACGATAAATCGGTGTTTACTCAGGTTTAGAATTTTGCTAATTTTTTCTACCCGTGTTTTTGGAATCTGATGGCATAATTCTGTCATGCCGAGCACGAGTTTACTATTCCTTTAAGATAATGGTTTAATCATGCATGGTCTTTCAGAAAATATATAGATATTCCTGATTTGGGTTGAACATTTTACGACAATTGGTGGCGCTTTAAGTTCGCTCCGCATAAAATAACTATACTATACTATACTATACTATACTATACTATACTATATTATATTATATTATATTATATTATATTATATTATATTATTACAAGCGTCTAGTCCGTCATTCATAATTCAGCTGTTGTCCATTAAAGAATATCCGCGTCCATAATCCAAAGACCTATTCCATATTCCATATAACAACAGTATTAGCACCAAATTCAAAAGGACAATCATAGTATACATAAACATAGGCTAGTTTCCTGCAAGAGAGAAGCGGTCAGCAATTTTCAATGATGCTGACAAGACATCCTGATGTTCCAAAAATATAAAATCCGTATCGCTGATCAGTATTCTTAATCCATAATAATCGTTATAAAGTCGTCATCTAGAGAATGATGTATCTCAGTCACGCTTTGATTGTGACTGTTCATATGAACACCATGAGGATCTTGAAGTACAAGGGTTCATACGACCCCCTAGCCCCGGGTTAAGCGGAATCAGACACAAGTTACGAAACGTAACGCCACAGATCTTGCACGCTACGCTCGTATTTTGCTATCAGCATGCGATATGTATCGCCAAATTTAAGAAATTTTGAGTGGAGGCGCTTGTTGGAATAGCCGTGTTTTATAAGTTTCTGCAACAATGCTTTGTGACGTTGATTAAAATCGTCACATTTAACACAGGATCTAACAAATGCTACTAGACGAGATATGTATACGCCATATGCAGGCCCCACTGGAATATTACTATCCAGAAAGGGATAGTTTACGATGTCGAAATTGTAATCATCACTTTTGTCATAAAGTCGACGAGAGAGAATGCCCGCTTCATTTTTATAGAGATATAGATCCAAATATGATGTGCCTGTAGGGCTATCTGTAGTTTCCTTCAAATCCAGTGAAGGTGGATATATATCCTTCACTACGTTATTTATATGGCGATTATCCACAGCGAGAAGATCGTCTATATAACGTTTGGTGAATGAGAAGGAACGGGCTTTGAATGGATCGATTTTTGAAAGCGCCTGCATATAGTCATATTCATATAAGAGAACAGATACAGGTCAGCCAACAGGGGTGCACAATTAGTACCCATTGGAATACCTATATGCTGCTGATATATTGTGTTGCCAAATTTCACACGGCTGGTTTTAATGAGAAATTCAAGCAACTCTATAAACAAAGAAACATCCCATGAATGATATCTCTTGTGTGTAGTAGAGCTAAAGAATGCTATATGGCTTCCGACATTAATATATCTACGATCAGTTTTCTTGAACACAGATACTATTAATGAACTTAGAGGGTCAATAATATTCTGATGAGGGATTGTAGTATAGAAAGTCGAGAAATCCCATGTGGATACATGTCTGTACGGTATGTGACCTTTAGCATCACGTTCTTCCGTAAGACATTTTGAGTTTTTCAATATCCACATACATTCAACGCCAGAGTTCTTAGAAATAGTGGCGCAGTATCTTTCCCAAAATGCTTTTACCTCTTGAAGAGCCCGCGTCAATAGGGTTGAAAGAAGCTTGGTGGTGCAGCTTCTAGAACCAGCTATGAATCTAGCTTTGTATGGTGATTTATGCATTTCGGCAGTCCAGTATACTTTAGATATGTCGTTATGATTGGTTGGAAGACAAATACCTCTTTCACTGAGAAACGTTTTGTGATTGTTAAATAAATCTTTCAGAGTAAATGCAGTTTGGGAGTAAGTAGACGTATTTGATGATGATATGTCTACACTCAATTCTTTAACCAGCACCTAGTGATAGTAATATTTACATATGAATATTATATTATTTGGAGCTTTGTCTGCTGGGACTATGACGAATTTACTCTGGAGATTTGTTAGAACTTGTTGCGAATTGAGGTTTCTCAGTACTTGTTTTGCTTGGGGAAGAGTACTTCTGTCAATATGGCGGATTGTTTCAACGACCTTGCTCTTGGTGAGGTCCAGCCAATCAGCGAGTACTGTAGGTTCAACTTTTTCTCGCTTAGACCAATCAATAACGTACTGTTCCGATGCAGACAGGACTATCTTCTATATTATATCGTATCATATCATATCATATCATCCATTCCGAGGCCAGGAAATCATCCTTGCAGAAAAATGAAAAGCTTTGATTGGTGCAAGTAGAAGCCAAACTAATAAATAGGAATCAATCAAATGCAAAATGACTCGTGATTTCACAGCTGTCCAATGGGCTGGTTTGTTTACAATCTTTACACTCGCCGCTATCCTTCTTTTGATTGGAAAGCATGGAGATTATATATAGGCTTACATATTTTCTATCTAGCGCACGTCATCTTCTGGACCGGTGTCTATACCGTACCTACTGGCGTCCCAGAACGAATGAAGTTTAGCGCTTCAACCATGGTCATTGAGGAGACCAACTGCACTCTGTTACTGGAGGAACCGTGTGTACGTTAGTGCTCCCTGAAACAACAAGAGAACAACACCCGTGTTAAATGCTTTAAAGCTGGATGTCGTTCTCTCAAGTAGTGAAAATGCGTATAGGAATGTACGATCAAATTGTTTGATCAGAAGAACTTGAGGCTTCTTACGGTACAGTCAAATGATCATGCATGTATTTCCGCCTCATCATCGTGTTTAATGTGGTTTTATATAGCACCGTTACGAAATTTAGACCCATACTGGTATTAGACCCATACTGATATTTTCTAACAAAAACATGTAATGTTTAAGAGCAGGGGTCATGAGCTATGGCCTGCATGCATGCGTTTTGCGCCAGGCTTCTCGAACAGCCACTAATCTTCCAACTCGTGACATTAGTGCTACTTTGTACACAGCTTTAAAACAACAAAGGCCACTTACCCAAACTGCCTATTTCTTGTTGCCTACTTGATATTTACACAGCGCTGAGCCATCGTTCCCCTCATCTATCGTTTTGTTTACTTGACAAGTCTCCGGATCACGTAGACACACCACACAGCTACTCCCGAACATACACCTTAAATTCAATTACAAGACACGATAGATGCTTGGCATAGTCCAGAATGGAAATCTAGGGGCCGGAATTATCGAGTGATGGTACAAGACAGGAAATAGCATTTTTCCACAATGGTCCAACAAACATTCCGAATACTTGTGTCTTGTCCCTTAATTCCATCCGTAAATGCCGTTATTTACATGAGATGTATATGATCAGTGTAAGGTATACATGTAGAAATATCCCACAGTGAGTTTACATATTCTATGTTCTCTTAACTATACCGATTACAGTCGGAATACGGCTAGCCGGACCTGTTCAGGTGTAGGGTTAATATGATGACTTGACATGGGTTTCGTACCCAATTGTTCAGTAGGATCCGTCCATCACTTTCTTCTCAGTCTGGAAGATTGCAATCAATTGGGTAAAACGGTATTCTAATTATTCCTAGTTATTCTTAGCAAAACGGTATTCTTAAGTTAGTTTTTCTGGGTATTCTTGCATTTGTTTCAGCTAATCTGACATCACAGCTCCTGAGCTAGCGTATCTAATTCCGATTAAGCCGGTGGTAAGTGCCGTGTGAATACTTCTTATTCTCCACAATAAAATCACGGCTGAGATACTAAGGCGACATCCGAGGATCCACCGTATTGTCGGGTCTGAAAATGAGATGCCGAGGAATACAAGAGTCTAGTCCACCACCCAATATTCAGCCGTCGTGAATATGGCGAAGCTTTCCTGTGAAGTCATATGGCTGCTTTTTAGTCGCCAGACGTCGTCAATTTTGCCCACCTCTTGCGTATCGCTCCAATTTATTACCTGTATATGGCAGAATTCTGCTGGTGGACTGTTATTCCCCGAGGCCCGCCGTCTGAACATGCCATCCGACAAATATATATATAAGTTTATTGTTTTGGTGGGAAATTTAAGCTGTACGACGTCGGGCATTACAGGTTATGTTTTCTGAGGATTCTTGCATTTAACAGATTTACCCAATGTTGAAGTGTTTATTACATCAGACGTCCTCGATGCTCATCCATTATCATAAGATGAGTTATTTCTTTGGGCTGATCTGTCATCACAGCTTCCGATCTAGCGTATCTAATTCCGCTTAAGCCGGTGCTAGGGGCCGTTTGGATACTCCATAGTCTCCACATAAACAGCTGCAATGGAACCAAGAATATCGTCTATATAGCGTTTGGTGTACGAGGAGAGACGGGCTTTGTAATGGGATAAATTCTCCCCAAATCGCTGCACATGGACATTCTTAATGAAAAATCAAAAGCAGAAACATAGATGACTGATACCCCGACAGTAATGAAATTCAACGAATGTTTTCTACTGACATTATTACTTGTATATCGCATCGATATTATTAATTCTCAGAAGCATTCGATACGATACTAATGAAAAATAATTGTGTAGGAAAGACAAACTCCCTCTTGAGTGTTTTCGTTTTTATACAGCAATGACGGGTCCATTGACGCATGGCTCCCATAGGTTCGTACTTCTGCTATCTTTCATATCTCTTCAGCATTAAATATCTTCAATAAAATGCACAATGGTCCTTTCTTTGGATAGTCCGAAACTAAAACAAATCAGCAATTCAAACAATATTTTCGAAGAGAAGATACAATTCTTGATTTATCCAAACGCAAACAGAACTACACTGATAAGATACAGAATAAGTGAAGTTATGCTCCCAGAGAATAGCTACTCGGCAGTGTGATGTAACAGAGAAGCTACGCTTCCTAATGCCCATCGTGCTCTGTATGGCTACTCTACATAGCTTTCGCCATTCGCTTTGCCTAGCTAAGTGAAGGAAACTTTCGCAGGGACGATGCCTAATCCCGTGTTTATTTACACAGCTCGGCAATCTAAACCTGACCTAGATACAATGTCCAAAACGAATTGTTTTTTTAATATATCATGACATCACAGGTTACAAGTACTGTAGCGGATTTTTTTTATTAGGAAAGAGATTATCTGTTTCAGCCTAGTGAAATAATCTCTGTTACACATGCTGCATGATATAAAGTGCACATTTATGTATGGGTTGAATATTTTACACGATTATTGTCTTAAATGGAAAATGATCGTGAATATATAAAAGTCGAAGGCCAAACGGCATTAACTTTTTATATGGTAATCAATGTTTAGAAATAGTTAGCAGTTTTTCATAAATAGGTATCGTTTTTACGACCGGTGGCTCTTTTATGAACGCCCAAAATACATTAGCAAGTCAAGCATTAAAAGCGATATTCAGCCTCAATAGACTAGTTTATAAATTTACCGAGATTTCTCCAAGACACTCGTTGGGATTATTTGATAAATTAATATTGCCAATACTGAACTATGGTGCGGAAGTGTGGGGATTCTCTACTGCTATGGCTATAGAACGTATACATTTGCGTTACTGTAAAAATGTCTTGGATGTGCGATTATGTACGCAAAACGACTTTATTTATGGGGAATTAGGTCGTACAACGTTGTTAACGAGACGGCTGTATAAGATTGTTAAATTTTGGTTGAAAATTTTATCTATGGACGTTAAAAAGATTGTAAAACAGGTTCATGGTATACTATTAGATGATCTGGAATGTCATCCTAACAAAATTTCGTGGGCCAGTCTACTCCGTGACGCGATCTTTTGGGTCACTTGGGTTTGTATTATGCTTGGCATACCCAGCAAGTGGGAAATGGAACTGCTTCCCTATCATTGGTGAGACAAAGGTTAAATGACCGTTTTGTTCAAGAATGGCATGCTCGACTTGTTTTGTCCACTAGAGCAATATTTTATATTTGAATTAGTAGTTTTTGTTTTCAACCATATTTGGACGTTATCGCAGTCAAATCTCATAGACTGGCACTGACAAGATTTCGAACTTCCTCCCACCATCTTCAAATCGAAGTTGGTAGGTGGCACAAGCCAATAGAAATAAAAATTGAGGATCGGAAATGTCCTAATTGTGATTTGATTGAGGACGAATTCCATTTTGTATTAAAATGTCCATTTTACACCAACTTAAGGGTAAAATACATTCCAAAGTATTATTGGCAATATCCAAATATAAAAAAATGGTATAATTAATATCTAATGACACCTGCACAGTTGTAAAAAAACTGTCTTCTTACATTTCAAAATCATTTAAATTACGCTCAGAAATTACTAATGATTAATTACTGCATGTGTGTGTATAGTAAGGCGTTTGCCAACTGTTTGCTGTTTGCCAACTGTTTTCTGTAATGTACATGGGCCGGATGGCTTAATGCAACAACAATAAAGATATATATGTACTTGTCTTGCGCTTTCTGTTCACTGTTTTCTTCTGTTGCCACTGTTCACTTCGTCTGTGCTTGTGCCATTTTTTAAATGTATTTTTCATTAACCCTTGTGGCATAATAATGCAATAAGCTTGATTTAATTTGTTATGTAAAATAGAATCTGTTAAACCAAGTACCGGTACAGCGTTCATTGTCCATTCAAGACACATGGCCGATCGATCATCTTCTATGACACGCGGAAAAGTGGTATTCTTGAAGTTCAGGAATGAGTCCGTTCGAGCCACACCGATATACTGACCAACATAGAAACCGGTAGGTTGTCTGTTTTAATTCTCTATGTTTGTACTGAATACCAGTATGCCAGAGTGCTTACCCAGGTTAACAGACCAATTGACAAATTATTAAGAATAACTCCCAATGGAGTGATTATTCTGCTCGACAGGGTAACATGATTAGCTGAAGTTATCTATCCACATATCTATAGAACAAGCGCTGGATGAGCGCAAAGACCTCCGTCGAGGCAGTAGGGTCTGTCGAGACAATAGCGTAGGGGAATACATCACAGAATAACGTAGGGCCGGATGCCAAGCTCAATTTTGCATTTGTTGGACGTTAACTTCACTAATCTAATTAACCTGAGATTGAGGGTTCCCCACTAGCATGTGCAGCCAGGGATGTGAAAGTCACATTCCCCGCAAATAATTTTTGTCTGATTTCAAGTGCTTGAAATATTGGGGCATGGAATAGAGTATATGGATGGACAACCTGGAATACTGCTTGTGACACTAGATCCCCTTCCCACTCCCATTACCCTCTGAAAGGACCTCCCCGCCCCCACCCAAATCAACAAGTTAGAGGCAGAAATGAGACCCTGTGTGCCTTATACCAACTTGCTTGTGATTTTGTGCTATATGCGCTACACATCAACACTTCAGATTTTGTATGTGTATGTATAGCATCATCATTGACAGAATCATCTACAAAACTCACCTGTTTGTACCGACACTCCGTTCTGATCTGCCTCATTGTCGTAGCACGGTGCACCCCGCCTAGCAACACCCAGAACGATATAGAGCTAAAATATCCCCCATTAAAATGCTCCCTTCATTCCAACCCGAATTCTTAATGTACGTCTTGCTCGTTCAAAGACCCACCCCAGTCTGACAATATCAGTGCATACACCGAAGATTCCCGAAGTTCTAGCTTCGGGCCTAAATCGGTTTGGGGAAGTTCTGTCGGAACTAGTCCGGATGAAGCAATCTCCTGGCACGTACGATTCATTTCGCCATACCAGAGACTAACAGTTCCGTATAGCTACCTCTACAACATCCCTCCTCGTTTTCTTTTTGGCGAAGGCCTTACTTCGCCTTGCTAGTACCCTTCCCTTCGCAGGCAACCGCCGTTCTAGCGCTGCCAACGATTACTAAAATACGAGATAAAGACATGAATTCTCCATGTTATATCACATGTGTCAAAATCCGTAACATGCAGTGTACGAAAGTACACTGCTCCCTAAAAGCACCCAACTTCAATAAAATGGTAAGTCCAGTCTCGTTAACAGACTGTCTATAATTATATCCAAACCCACTAAAAACCTCACTCAAATGGTCAGCCTCATGGGACTGATTGCTTTAATTCTCAAAAATATAATCCGCAGGCCAGCCTACCAGCTTCACGGCCCCAATAAATACAATCAACCCCATGGGACTGCTCACTTTAATTCTCAGAAATACTATTCGCGGCCAGCCTACCAGCTACATGGCCGCAATAAATACGAGAACATCATCCAACCCACGACCGGTATCCAGACTATAAATTGGCAGGCCAGCCTACCGGCTACATGGCCAAAATAAGCACCAGCCCGTCATACAATCCACTACTGGAACAAGCCTCTAAACTACTGGCTGTCCAGACTATAAATTGGGCTCCCCATTCTCCCACCCCTAATAACTTCAAGGCTCGCCTTCGCCAGCAGCCAACAATTTCGATTGGAAGGGCCCTTCAACGGCTTACGCACGAAGAGCCAGAAACGTGTGTGCGCACCACACGCTCACTGACCCCAATGTACATACGCCCTCGCAATCGGCTACCCCACCAGAGAGAATATCTGTAGAGTAAGAACATAACCATAATTGCTACACTTCCACAGGTATCAAGCTCACACTCACAAAATCATTGAGCTCATAACTAGAAGAGGGTTGAGACTATAATCGAATAATGACGCATGTATTCACTCCCCGAGTGGTGGCTATCCTGTCTCACCGGATTCGCAATAAATCATAATGCGTACTACATGATATCGGATAGACAACGCTCATCAGGGCGAAGACATGGGATGAAGAGGGACGTCTTCCTCAACCCCAGGTCTCCGACATGGCTACCCGCACTACATATTCTCATACTATATCTTCTCCAAGTCACTCCATATACATATATTAACTTCACCACATAGACTATCATGAACGTAACACACAGCTTAACACACAAAAAAAACACAAAGAACACACAGTTATAAAATCTCAAAAGGGGTCACACAGAAATACAATTAACGCGCAGACCCACCACACAGAATCTTCATACACGCGAATTCTCCCACACAGCAACCATCCAACACAGACATCCAGCGCCCGGTTCCCTCACATAGATTACTTAAATACACCTAGTTCACCATAACGCATCAAATTCTCCCATAACACACATTCTCGAACAACATCCAACTCCCGAATACACTCCCGAGTTCTCAAACACACACCATAATTCTAGAACAATAGTTCCAAAATACACATTACATTACACAACACATCACCAACAATTTGGATCTAGAATTTTATATATATTTTTTTCTCAATTCCACAATGCCTCAAACAAACATCCTGTACAACAAAATCAAATCCACCCCCAACTAGGATAATTTCACATAGAAAATCAAAACCTAATACAATACGTCCATCAGTGCATACACGTGATGGCACATATCCATATATCCCCACAAAGCTGACACTATACTACATCTCTTCAGACGCATACACAAAATGCGTTACCAATGGCCCATCAACTAACTTCATCATTTATCAGTTACTTGCAGAGCGAAATGGAACCCACATTAAACAAGTCACCATTCCATAAAAATTCAAACTGCAAAAACCTTGGTATCCCCAATAACCAAGGCTTTATCCCTAAAATCTACAACACATCCATAGCCTGACAGGAAATCGAAGCCTAGCAACAGGTCGTCAACCAAGGGTGCCACCACTATATTTCCAGTACAGTGAAAATCGGGGATGGATAATGGGACCTGCCGAACTAGCATTCCCATACTGGTCATTCCTCGAAATGCACCAGTCAACCGAATAGGCGAAGACGTCAACCCCTGGAGACCCAGCCTAGCAAATAAATGTTCACTCATGACGGTGACTTGGGAGGCGGTGTCTACCAAAGCAGTCACCGGCACAGACCCAATCTTAACTGGAATGGACATCGCCCACCCCTGGGAACGAGACAGAGTAACATCTCTAACTGCTGCAGTAAGTTCAGTAACGCCTGCCTCGTCCCCCGTGGACGATCCCACACCACCATTTGCAGTTGCCAATTCAGCCCACCCATCTAAACCACGTCTAACAGGACAAAAACGGCTTATGTGACCGGGTTTACGGCACGAGTAACAGAGTCGCGGTGTACGGAAGGCCGTACGGAAGGCGATGACCGACTGCGAGGGTACCTCTTATTTATCCCTTCCCCTTCTGACTTACAAGCACCAGGAAAAGCCTCCCCCACTGAACCAACATTAACCCTCCTACATATGACTGTCTGAAAACCCAAATCACTCAGATTATATCTTGAGGAGTTCACATAAGTCAAGGCTTCCGAGATTGTTGTGGGACTCTTTCCCATAGCAAATCTCGCAGCCTGTCTCTCGCAGCCTGTATTTCCCTACACCCCCTAAGAAAATGTTCCACCGCTACTGACTCAATAATCTTTTCCGGTATCATTCGGATACCCGTCCCTTGCCAACCTAGTGCATCTAAAAGCAAACTCCTCTAAAGTGTCCTCAGGACCCTGTTCTTCCGCCTGCAAACGCTGCCTAACTGCACGCGGAGGTTCCCTACTGTTATAATGGCATTCCATTGCTTTGAGGAGCATATCAAACGAGGTTTTGACTGCCTCCGATTGATAGCTGTAAAACACCATGGAATCGCCATGAATACAATCGGTTAATTTCTCAAGACACTGGTCTTTATTCCACTCCCTACTTTCAGCTTCCAACTCAAATTTAACCCTAAATGGAACCCAGTCCCCTCTGATTTCTGAAAACACTCAAGTCTTGGGAAGCCGGGGAGTTTGGCTACGGTAGCGTTCTCGGGACACATGTTGTTCGGTTGATCCCGATCTGGACGAGCATCCGCTACATTTACTAGGAGAGGCCTCAATCTCCCCCTCGGTATCAGTAGCGGACACATCGGCCAGAATCCCATTATCTATATCCCCTTGGAGATATTGCCCCCCTACCATAGCATTGCCTAATAACAATCCATTCCTATTTACTGGGCATTGGGAGTTCGGAGCTAAAGTTCCACCACTGGGCGGGGACTGATGGAATACATTATCTACATCCCTAGTGTCATCTGGAAACGCCAGACCAGCGTCCAGTCCTGTTCCATTCAGATCTAGTGGACATGGGGGGTCGGGAAGTGCAGCTGGTGCATTCACTTGATCATGGAGTTCATTCTGTTGAACAGGGGCTGCATTCAATTGATTTGGAGTCTCCCACCCTCAACCAATTGTTCAGGTGTATTATTCACAAAATGTGTAGGGTCCGCCTGACCAGCGTCCCCCGTTGTCTGTCCAGACGTCGCATGTGATGAAATCTCTGACCCTTCCCTGCTTGGAGCACTAAGCAATGCAACAACAGTCCTCATATCTAAACTCAGGCACTTACTCCATCTTACCATCAACTTGCTCCACCTTACCATCAACTTGACCTATTTGGGTAACCATTTGTTGACCTAATTGGTCGACCTTATTGTCCAATTGACTCATTCGGCGTATATCTATCTTTTTATCCAATTGGCCTAAATGAATCTCATATGCCTTGATATTATCATGCAACTGGCCCATTTCTACATCCAATGCACCTACTTGGACCGTTATTCCAACTTTCCATGACCCAATGATTTCTTCTAAACGACGGTCAACTAAAGCATTAATGTATTCCGGACTTCCCGACAAGTCAACCTATTACCTGCCCCTCTAGCACTAGATCGGCTATATGCCTGGCACTAAACTGAGTCGCCTGCATAAAATCCTTAAAACTAACCAACCTGCTCTCTTCCTGCAAGGCTACCACACGTGCACTTCGACTACTCCCCACCCCTTTCAACTTTTGCAGTGCTTCCTCTGTAGCCACTGACACATCAATGGGCCCTAAATCTACCATGTTAACAAAAGTGGAATGATATACGGTGTATGAAAAAAATAAGAAATACCAAATCAGAATCTAATCAAATAACTCCAAATATATCAATAACTTTCAATGAGTTTCCTCTCCAGAAACTCACTGAAACACATGAAAGACAACTGGTATGTTCGCTACAAAACACCAAATTTGACACCAAAAATAAATAGCAGTGTCAACTCCTCATACTCAGTGAATGAAAAAATACTTAAACATGTGCATGCTCGAGTACAAAATGATGAAACATTTTTATGAACCTAATGCATGCGCGTTGCCGCAGCCAACGCGTTCTAATGTGCCTATTCAGCTATAACTATTAGGTAAAAAAAAAAGAACAAGACCCATCTCTAGAACAAGTGCAACACGTGTTACCACACAGTCAACGCGTTATTGCAACTTCTGTTAATCTTGCACTATTTCAATTTACAACTAATTATGAATAGGGCACTAAGAAACCCAGGGTGTACTCAGGACAAACAAAATACTCATCTCAAAAATAATTAGTCGGCAAAATCAGTCCGATAAGCGAATTTTTTTATTTGACAGCCAACATATTCAGTCGCTGTGTCTCTGCCGACACAGATCATTCGAGAAAGAAAAATATAAACGTATGCAAATTAGGAATTTACCATTCGAGGAATATCTTGAAATAAACACAAACACGTTTCCGTTGTATCAGAATGAGGGAAACGTTATCAGATAACAAAACCAACCGTTCTCAAATTAAATTGGGCCGCAAATAATCAACCCACAATTATATTCCTCCCACAAATTCCTCCTAAAGGTCGGCAAAATCTTCAGTCTCAAATCCAGAGACCCATAGATACTAACACATAGCAGAAATCTCACACAAAATTCAATCTCAGAAACAATACAATTCAATCATACAGAAGCACATAGACAACATCACACAGCACCACCTGGCGTGACAATGGACAAAAACTTCCATAAAAATTTGAATCTCCCAAATAAACTAGCTCTATATGATAACCCAGTAAAAATATTTGAAAATTGTATAACCCTGCCAGGCTCAAATCGCATTCAATAAACAGTCAATCGCAGTCAATTTATCCGGCTCTTACCAACCCATTGGCCAGGAACGGTCAAAATGCCACTACTAATAACATATCGCGTTTATCACAGGACAATAATATTGTATATACGGCGTCTCCAAGTTCAATAAATAAATAGAATAAATACACTATTCCCAAGAAATATTGACTAATTAAACTGGCTATATACCAAATTGAACGCGAGGTTCCCAATGAAGAGCGGCAAAACGAAAAACTGCTATATCACACAACCCTATGTGTTGTCGATAGTGCCGAATGTATTATCACGTTGGCCTTACTAATAACACAGCGCGTCTATTACAGGGCAGCGACACTGTATATACGGCGACCCGAAGTTTATTGAATGCATACGACCGATACACTATTTACAAGAAATGTTAACAAGCTCAACCGGCTATATACTAGAAAAATATTTGATAGCACGGACTGAATCACACGACTAGTTTCATAACGAAAGAGGGGGAAAACGCCTAACCGACCTCTATATCACACAGACCGGTGTGATCATAATATTGTCAAATTTCACTATCGCGTAGCTAGCCTATCAGCCGAGACAAAGAAAAACCTGAAAACCTGGGCTCAATTCTCTAACATAATCGACAGCCCGTTAGCCGTGAAAGAATTCATACAGAATTGTCCACTAGAATAGCCCACATGTCAGGATGGCCTTCTCCCGGTAAAACAATTCAACCTTCAATCTACCCATGGACAGCCGGCCAATACAACAGGGTTGGGGTCCGGCGAACAAAGAGAGAAAATGGCGGGCTTCCATGCCGCGTTGTTTACCGGAATTTGTATCAGTCTTCCACGCTTAAATTGGTTCTCAACCGTGAAATGAAATTAATTTTACGTCTGATGCCAGTTGTCGTAGCAAGGTGCGCCCCGCCTAGCAACACCCAGAACGATAGAGAACTAAAATATCGCCCATTAAAATCCTCCCTCCATTTCAACCCGAATTCTTAATGTACGTCTTGCTCAAAGTCCCACCCCAGTCTGACAATATCAGTGCATGCACCGAAGATTCCCGAAGTTCTAGCTTCGGGCCTAAACCGGTTTGGGGAAGTTCTGTCGGAACTAGCCCGGATGAGGCAATCTCCTGGCATGTACGATTTATTACGCCATACCAGGGACTAACAGTTTCGTATAGCTACCTCTACAACATCATCATCATGTGATGAAGATTCATTGCGCTCGGTATAATTTTGTATACTAATGTTACAAGTCACCTTCACCATAATGTATTAATGACCATGGACTTGTACATGTATCCCATTCATATTGAATGGTGATGACTGATGAGAATATTGCTCATATGGAACAATTGGCTGGATTCATAAACAACATATAATTAATAATACTATCAAATAATTATGTCTATTCCTTGTCAACATCAATGTATTACAGACAATATTATGACTAAATCATGTTAACAAATACTCAAGGTTATATATGTCTACACTAAATTGAAGGAGACCCATGATGCTTATTATATTATGTTGTAAAACTCCACTTGCTAATCTCCATTATGTTGCTTATTGTGAAAATAAATGAAGTTATGAAAATGAATTTAGTATGATTGCACATTGCCCTCAAATTAGAAAATATCTCGAGCAGTTAAAGTTAAGCCAATCATAACAAAACATAACACCATGATATTGGTATTACTCTTCCCACTTCCCTTATATGTGTTGTAATTTTTACCTGTATATGGCGAGATTCTGCTGGTGGACGTTTCGTCCCCGAGGCCCTCCCCCTGCAAAGAGCTTTTGGTCTTTGATATATGTTGGCATTTGTGGGAAGTTGATGCTGGGTCGACATCGGGCCTTACAGACTAGTCTTTTGTGTTAAATGCCGTCATTGACGATACAGCTCACCAATGCCCAGTGTACGAGTTGTCACAGCGAAACAGCTCACCAATTACCAATATACGAGTTGTCAGAGCATTTCCATCGTAGCTCTCTAGATTTGTATCTAATACCGCCGGTGCTAGGGGCCGTGCGGTCATATCATCTAAGTTGCCACATGAACAGGTATAATAAAAGCGTACCTGAGATACAACACATATCACGAATCGTTAGATTCTTTGTATGTGCTTTAGAATAGGTTAACCGGAAGACTATACTGTGAAGTCATGTGACTCTGTCAGTATGTCGGCACCTGTTCCCACTTCCCTTATATGTGTTGTAATTGTTGTATTCACCCATCACTGATTGTAATCTGTTAACATAGAAAGGTACACTTACTTGAAAACATGTTCTTGTGTGAATTGATCTTTGGTTAAGAATTAGTGTAATTAATGCATGACATACATGTACCTATTCTTTATGTTATTCTGTATGCCGTTCATCCTGTAAGTATTTTATACATGTAGATATACCAGAAGTGGAATTAAAATTTGAATAAAATAATTAAAATATGTTCGTCTTTTACCTCTACTCAGGAAAAGAACTCTTTGTTTCTAGTAGCTAAATCATTTTAGACACATCCTGAAAAACGATGATGGATCTTGAGCACTGGTTGGATTGGAGTTAAGTGATGTTCATGTTAGTGGCATGAGCATGATAAGAATCCATGATATTATAATCTAGAACAGGATTGTTTATATCAGTAACTTCTCTATGGAGCAATGTTTTGAGAAAGGTCCTATCCATGCTATCAGTCAAAAATTTCAATAATGTAGGCTTACATGTGGAATGTAGATTTTAACTACAATTCAGAATAAGTTTTCAGAATCCCAGGTTTTAACAAGCAAATTATTTTTCATCAAAATATGTCTGATGGTGTATGTGAAGACTTAAGATTGTGTAAATTACTGATGGCCTGCCATAATACATCAGTAATAATACATGTAGTAGGATACATACCGCTGGACTTGTAACTGCATTATACTTCAAAGGGTTTTATGGCATACATGTGTCACAGCACACAATGTGGATGTCAATAAACTGTTGGGATAACTGAAAAAAAAATGATTTACAATGTTCTCAAACAAAAATTAGCATAAAAAGTATATGTATATTATTTATCAGCATTATTAAATAAGTTTACAGACTCATGCAGGTAGATCAATTTGGTACTTCTGCGAAATCAAACCATTATTCAACTGGTTTCACTCGTTCATTTTAAATGGACTGTAAAGCTGAGAATGGTATCCTGAGTCAATTTAATTTGATAGATTCAAGAATTTTGTTTAATTCAGTGTATTGAAATGTTAATTGACATGTATGCTGCTGGGGGGTGAACCTTTGGAATGGGTATTGGGACAGAAACACATGTGACAAACAATAAACTATGATTCGATCCTTCATCACAATAATGCTGGTAAATATTTTATAAATGCACAAGAAATTCATGCTAAAATAAATAGCCCCCCCTCCCCCTTTCAAGGAAATAGAATTTATCAGCAAAATTTAGAGAATTTTTTTTTTCAAACAACCAGGCTGGTGGATATCATCAACTAAAAGACGAAAATTATCAGTAAAATCAGGGCATCGTCGATTGTGCTGTTGTCTTCCACAGTCAGTGCCTGCATGACCTCCCACTCGTTTTATAGGCAACAGCATCAACTTGGACTATTTGGTTGGCTTCGACATAAGTCATCAGCCGACAAATACTTTGCGATATATAGAAATGAAGGGTGGTGTACTAGGAATCGTTGTGTGGTGATGGCATAAAATGGCGGCAATAAACTTACCAGAAAAACTGCAAAAAATCGCACCGTCTATCTCTACAACGTAGAGATCCGCCATGTTGAATCTCCCGCTGAAAGCTGCCAACCTGGCTCCCATTACGTGTAATACGTGTAACTCGTGAAGCATGATGGGAGGTGGCACCCGACTACAGAAGCAAGGCCCATTGAAATGCATTGCAATGAGGGTTCCCCATTATTACAAAAGTGTCCAAAACTTGACCTAAATATTTCGTCGGGAACCATGGCAAGCCCTATTGGAAATCACACGAGTCGTGGGTTCCCCATATGACAATTTTATGACGAGAGATTTCACGTTGCGTTCCTAGACCTCCGTCTGATCGACGGAGGTAAAAAACAAGCAGTCCTTCAGCCTGCGAGTGGAGTAAAAATTGTTTCTCTGGAATCGGACGAATACACTGAGTTACAATTGCAGATATAATGGATAAATCTGAAAATTTAGAAAATCTGTTTACTTTAATTCTTCAAGGACATTACAAATATATTTTGCATTCTTGATGGTAGAAACACCTGAACTGTTCAGGTAGGATTGCCCAGCCTTTATACTCATGATGCTTGTGTTAGAGAAAGTCCCAACGTTTAGTCACAGACAGGGAAGCATGGTCTTGCCAGGCTGGAGCATACCCAATTTCATAGGAAAATATTCTTCCAAAGCTGAAGGAAAGGTTTGAGACACATTGGAGAAATCAAGATACTGTGTCAATGCAGGTCACATAGAATTCGGATCCCAATTGTTATGCAAATACTCAAGTCTCTCAAACCCCGACAAAAGTTTCAGTCAGTCCAGTTTGTCAGAGGCAACCTCTCACTCATTCACATTTCAAAGACATGTTTCCTGGAAACTACGGTCACTGCACTTGTTTCAGTGGTTTACATGACTATCTGACATGTCTGGCCAGTATAATGATTATTCAACCCTAAAATACTTTTGGAGAATTCAAACACCCATATTTTCAGAACAGTTTCCATTATATTGTAAATTCTAAATAATTTGGTTTGCTAATATTTAGAGATTTTTTGCTTTGTTATATCTCTTCGACGTGAGCGAAGTATTTCTTGGAAATACGTTTCAATATTGCTCTACACATGGGAGCTCCAGCTTATATCGTATTTTGTCATATTTTGAATGTGCCGAAATTGATGCCATAATAAAAGCCTTACGATTTTATTTATTAGAGATATTATTTATTACATTATTATGTCGATCTTTAGCTAATGTGTATTGCTTTAGCAATATCTAGAATAAAACATATCTTTTGTATCGATCTTTCTGTCAGCCTATAGTATTTATTGAGGAATCCAAGACATTTTTCATATCCCTTCCATGCTTCCGTAGTTTTCGTCAGCCATGATACACATAATTCATAACCGAATATTAGGCTCATTTCTATCGGTTGATTATCTCGTACGCACGACTTAACCCTATCTGGTCTGGGATTTTTGGGAGCTCTCCAGGCCTGGGGAGGGGCCATTTCGCCCTTCCCCCATTATTATTTTTCTTACCCCTTGAGCTAGGAGACTGTAACTTACCACAATATACCCTTGGGTCAAGCTCTACCACAAAATGTATAAAAAGCCAAGCTGGCCGCTTTGATGGCATCACAGTGACATCATTTTCAAAAACGGCATTTTTGATCGATTTTTCTGTCAGATTTTTCGATTTTTTCATGCATGCAATTTCTCCACAAAAACAATGTGATAAATTAGTAAGTATTAATGTGATGTGAAAAAAAATAGTTTCTGCCCACTTTTCATCGCGAAAAAGCAGAAATTTGAAGAAAGCTGACGAAAGCATTTTTCTGGCATCCCACGTGGACGAGATCTTGAATTTACCCATGATCCTCTACTCGGGAGTTAATACAAATAGGAATAGGCCCAAATTACCCCAATATGATAATCGATAGTCTTGGAGTGTCAGCTCTAAATTTTTTGTTGTTACGGAGAAAAGTTTGGCCATTTTGGCCAAGTGAGAGGGGGGTGTCATTATCTCGTGTGCACATACAGGTCTGATTAGGAGTGAGGGTAGGAATTTGAAGAAGCTCAGTGAATCCAGACCCTTCCTCTTTTTCTCAGCATAATTGCGTAACTTCAGTTATAGCCCTCTCTTTCGCGGACAGCGTAACTTCAGCTATATAAATCTCTTTCTCTCAGCGTAGCTGCGTAACTTTGGCGATGGACCATTTATTTTCGCTCAGCGTAACTGGGTAACTTCGACAGACCCTCTTAACTCCAGTGATGGACCATTTATTTTCGCTCAGCGTAACGGCGTAACTTTGACAGACCCTTTCTCTTTCTCTCGGCGTAACAGCGTAACTCCAGTTATATCCCTCTCTTTTACGAAAGGCGTAACTCCAGCTATATACCTCTCTGACGGCGTAACTGCATAACTTCAGCAATGGACCATTTATTCTTGCTCAGCGTAACTGTGTCACTTCATCAGACCATTTGAACGCCTCTCTCGGTAAACATATTACAGTCAGATAACAGACAATATATGTACAGTAAGTAAGAGATAAGAAACAATTACAACATAACAATTAACTTACATTCTTGTATAGTAAATATTATTATAAATATTATTATACCTCGATCGCTGCTGTCTCTCGTCAGCGTTTCACAGCGCACCATTGCTAGGAACAGAGTTTGCCCTACAACATTTGACAGCTGAATGATTTTCGGCAACTTGGGTGGAAAGTTCTGGGATTTCGTTTAAAATACCAACACTTTGCAGAAATAAAGTTGGTATCGTTCTCAACTGTCTTCACGACCAAAGATGCAGACATGCACAGATCGGTCCAGAAACCGATCTGTCCGTAAAAGAATGTTACCGTCCCGCATATTATAGATCTATGTCGATTGGAGCGATATGCAAGAGGTGGGATAAATTGCTGTAGATTCAACCCCTTCAGATGGGATTTATAATGCTGAATACAATGAGGTTGACATTTGGCGCGATGTAAGGCAACAGAAATTGTCCAAAGGAAAAAAAAGACATCTTCGACGTTTTGCGGGCTCACAAATCAGTTTGATTGGTAATGTTATATAACTATTACCCTGGAAAGGCAATTACTGAGCAATGTGGATCCGTTAATAATCTGGTCTAAGACCCAACCAATGCCCTCACTTTGATACTCTTTTTCGCGCTTCGTGAACTGTTTGTCGAGTTGGCATATTTTTGTGCTAATAACATTGAGAATTGGGAACAGAAAAATAGACCCACCGTCGCTGTTCATTCGTGTAAAACGCGATATACCACTTCATGCCACGTTTCTCGTTTAACGATGATGTTAATTATTAATTCTGTTTTAACTACTGTTAAAAAACTGGAGAACATCGACCTTGTCCACCCCTGTAGGGATAACATTTTGAGTCTGTAGATTTCGTGCGAAGTATGTTGTTGCCCCTCCAGATTGTTTACGATGGTAACTATCACACTGGTATTAACTGAGATTGTAAAATTTCTATGACCTGGGTCAATGACAAGAATAACATTCTTTTCCATCGAGAGCACATTTTTGACAGAACGGTTTTCCAGGCAACAAGGGTTTCTCTACTCCAACCTAGTTGCAAATGTATCTGCATAGAAATGTAAACATAAGTGGGCCAAGAAGGTACATTTCGCTCACAATGGCTTATATCGCAATGTGTGCCTATTCTTTCTAAGCTAGTTGTAGCTCAATTGTAATCATGAAAACTCCAGTAACCATCAAAAGAGGTGTAGGTCTTTCAGAAAGATTTACACATAGATATCATAATAAAATTAGAGGATGTTACAGACGGATGTTATGATCTAAAGTGATATATAGTTAGAGATTATTATCAGTATAGACATTTGAACTTTGAGGCCATTAAAGAGGCACTCCACATTGAGGTGTCGACAATAAAACACGGTTAAGGAAATAAATCGCGTGGTCTTACCATTCGTTGTAGTGGATGTCTTGGTGACGTGCGAAAGTTGGTGTCGTCGTAGGGAGCTTTGTCTAGAAAACAGTTTACCACATGTATCACATGTGATGAGTATTGCGATGAACTCACGATGAAACCGCGATGAGTATATACGTTTATGCTGTTGCATATATCGCCTGTTTGAAAATGCCATTGAACAGAGTTCACACTGAATTGTAGTGGTTGATCGAGTACAATTCCACAAATGGAATCAACGAAGAGCTGAAATCGGCGGAGGTTTACCGCCTCATCGTTTACAAGACCGCGATGTAGAGGCCATGCTTCAACATCTTCAACAATTGGGAGAGAGTCAAGGCGAGAATAATCCATTGACCTTGTAGACGGTCGCACAAGGAGAGGCATTAATGTAACGGGGAAGGCATGGAATAATTTGAAGACTCTATATACTTTGTAGACAAATTAGTACTAGATGGAGCGGAGAGCCATGATACACTTACGACAGTGGAACAGAGGCATTTATGACCGGGAAAAGTTCTTCCCGACAAAATTTGGTATGGCATTGAAAGGCATCCTCTAGAAAAAACTTAACGGTCGTCTCGCCCAGATTGATGCGGTGATGGCAGACATGAAGACACGTTTGTGATGGATGGAGGATGAGCGCAGTGATGAGATGGATGTTGTGGGCTATGGTGGCATACGAAGGAAAACGAAGTGGTGAATATTAATGTTTAACCCTATCTGGCCTGGACTATTGGGACCTGTCCAGACCTGGAGGGGGCGAGGTATTTCTTATCCCTTGAGCTAGAGCGCTGAATCTTACCATACTATACCCTTGGATCAAAGTCTACTAGAAAATGTCCAAGATTGCCGCTTTGATGACGTTACACTGAAGTTATTTTCAGAAAAAATCATTTTTGGTCGATTTTTCGGTTAGATTTTTCGATTTTTGTATTTATGTGTTTTCTTCGCAAAAGCTGCATGATGCGTTAGTAAATGATAATCTGATGTGGCACTTTTCCAAACAGAAAAGCAGGAATTTGAAGAAAATGACGAAAACATCACTTTTCTGGTACTCACGTGGCCGCCTTTTGAATTTACCCATAATTTTTTGCTCCGGGTTTATGCAAATAGGTCGAAAATGATCCCAATATGATAATCTTAAAAGTCAAGGAGACTCAGCTCTCAATATTTTGGCATTCCGGAGATAGGGCAGAAAGTTTGATAGCGGGCCATAATGCCCCTCTCCCTCCCTAGCTGTCCTGGTAAAGTTAAGAAAAGAGGACCGTGGGGAAAAATGAAGCGAGGTCGTTACACAGAGATATATTTCCAATTTATATATTTTCGCTTAAATCACTATGCAAATGTATGTTCATGTTATTGAAGTATTCACATATTATATTTTTGAAATGAATAAATAGAGAGAGAGAGAGAGAGAGAGAGAGAGATATATATATATATATATATATATATATATATATATATATATATAAGGCAGGAATTGTTAGGTTGTGTATGTTTTACATTATATGGATGTAGTTCCACGCAAGATATGATGAATAAACTGAAATTGTGGATATTGTATAATCGGTCTAAGGTTAAAACACAACTGAACGATATGTGTGTCATATATTAGATGGTAACGCATAATATGAGTGAAGCGATATGCAAGAGGTAGGGAAAATTGACGACGTCTAGCGACTAAAAAGCAACCATATGACTTCACAGAAAAGCTTCCCTCGGCAACTCACAGCCAGACCCGAGAATATGGTGGATTCTCGGACGTAGCCTGAGTATCTCAGCCGCGGTTTCATTGCAGATGTTTACGTTGAAACTATGAATATCCACACGGCCCCTAGCACCGACTTAAGCGGAATTAGATAGCTCGGGAGCTGTGATGACAGATCAGCTCAAACAAATAACTCATCTGATGCTAACGGATGAGCACCGAGGACGTCTGTTTGAGTGAACGCCTTCAACACGGGGTAAACATGGTACAAGAATACCCAGAAAAACTAACATATAATGCCCGATGTCGTACGAGTTGAGTTTAACAATAAACCTACATAAATTTGTCGAATGACATATACAGAGTGTGGGCCTCTGAAACTCAAAATGTTGGTTGAAAGCTGTATATTAATGTTTTTTATGCGGCAATATTGAACAACCGAATTACATCAGCATTTAACCTGTAAAACCATTTGAGCCATTTGAATTGAAAAAACAGATTTCCAAAAACCGCTTCCAATCTTTACTTATCGTTCATGTGGATCTGGGACCAACAGCCCCGGCTAAGTGTTGTGAGTATTTACCAATCACAAAGATGCTTCATGATGTAGGGATGTATGGTAGAAAACGTCCAGGCCATATCTGCGTGGGGAAGACAAGTCGAACTCGAGATATTATCAAAGGAGATCCACAAAAAACCCAGGTCAACAACATGAGCCAAAATCGGCTACGATATTCACACGCACAACACATCGTCTTCCCCTAAAACATTTTCTAGCACACCAAATTGCGATTTTGACTGATTTCCTGATTTTGGAATAACTGTGATCTTGACTTTGGCCTTGACCTCGATTTTGGTATGTGACACATTTTCTCCCCCTAATGTATATACTGACATGTCAGCCAATCAGCAAAAGCAACATCCTGCACATATTGACCAATCAGATCACTTAAGCACCGCGACCATGGCGACCGTGACAACAGATTCGAAAACACCATGGCTTGTGCGATACCCAGTGGCAGATGAATATTAACCTTTTCAACAACCTTTTGAACATTAATAAATATAAAGGAAACATATTTTAAAACAAAATCTATTTGAGGAGAAAATAAACCCATTCGTTTACCATCAAACATGCAACAATCCAGGCAAATGTAGGAAACACCGAAACTTTAAAGGCGGTCCGCGATGTCAGTGTATCCGACCTCACCTTCCCACTGAAGGACTTGAATTAGGTTGAAACGCACGGATTTCTATAAAATTGCATTGGTCTATCCATTAATATTTTATTGTTATGCGTGCTTGGATTAAATATTTTACATTCGGTATCAGCGAACAGTTTAGCAGCGAAAGTAAAACCCAAACGCATTTTACCATCAGCGCAGTTTTTCTAGGTCACGTAACTGGAATGTGGGCGGAAGGCGGCCTTCTATGCAAGTTGGTCAAGGGTTCGCCTTTGGCTCACAAATAGAAACCTTGACGTGGTAAAGATGCTCCCATCGCTGCTGGATCCGTGAAGTTGATTGTTCAGCTGGGTGGCAAACAGATCTACTAACGATGTCTCCCACACCACGGAAATCTAGGTCACGATGCAGTTGACATTCCGTAGACAGAATTTGATTCCGTCTGGACAAAACATTCGTTAAGACGTTCAGATGTCCCGGGATGTGGCATGCCCACACGGAAATGCCAGGACTGTTGTATTGTCCGTCGCTACTAGCAGGAACTCGTCCCGAAGGTGAGGAAGCAATGTCCGGATGGCTCGATTGATTAAAATCCAAAACATTGGTGTGTAGGAGCTTCTCTGTTGAAGTCCAGGAGCCGGATATCGATTTTCAATCGAGATGGGCTCCCCACCCCTCCAACGAAGCATTCATGAACAGATGTTGTGTAGGACACAGCGGAAGGAGGGTTACACCAGGCATCACGCTGAGGGGGTCGATCCACCAAGTAAAGAGACGATTGATACCCTCTTTGACAGGAATCAATGGATTCCGATGCCTGCTGACCCAAAATTGCTCCAGGTAAATAGGGTGGTATAGTTAAAGCCGATCTCACGGGGTGACATTCTGGACGGATGTCAGTACGGGTCACAGCGCTATTTTTTGGACGTTTTTGAGAGGTTATTTTCGTGTCATTCCCAAGATAATGGACCTTCCGGGATGAAACTTGGCATCAGACATCTGCTACTCAGACCTGGTCTTTGACATATTTTTCATGTTTATTGGTGCTTCCATCTTCACGTGCATAACATTGATAGATCAAAAGAATTAGCATGTTGGCAGTACCAGTGAGGGAGCTATTTTGGACACTTCGGAATGAAATGGCGTTATTTTTTTCAATTGCTGCCATAATTTATCAGATAAGTCATGAACTAATTATTCATATACTGTTTATTTCACTGGCATATACAGATTTACCGGGGAAAATCAGAGGATATTCCAGGTACCCCCATGGCACCAAATAAATCAGCAAATGCTATTGGCAAAAAATGGAGGGCAGGGGCACCATTGCTGTAAATCCCTTGTGCGTTTAATTCAAGTAGTACCAATTGCCAAAATTGATACAAAAAATTGAAGAAGAGTATCTCTTTGGTAAATTCAATGTATTTTAAACACATTTGGTGCATTTGTGCGCTCAGAAAACTAAATTCCCCGCTAAAATTTGAGGTGAAAAACAGTTGCTTTTTTCAAACTTGATATTTTGACAGGAACAAAATGGTCTAGATGGCTGAAATTTTGAACACTGATGAGTTTCAACTTCCTTTTCAATTTGTTGTCAAATTGTCCATATCCGTGAAAGCTACGCGGCAAGAATTGTTCAACAGAGCTCCGGTCCAAAAACTGCAGAGCACTCTGGAAGCGAAACTGCAAACATTCTAGTATTTGCGGAGTGATCTTCCACGAACGGTATCCCAAAGGGCGAGCCTGTGTCGTGGACTATGCCCCGGAAGACACGCCGTTGTGTCGGTACCAAGTCAGAAATTTGCAGGAGGCAACACACGGCTACGGGGATTACGGTAGATGAAGTCCATGTCGAGATGAATCTGTCCCCTGCACAGGTTGCGAATTGGAGAATCGTCTAGGTAGAAGTGGTACTTCAAGCCTCTGCTATGCAGAAAACGGGTTGCCGACTGGAACACCCTGGCGAAGACCCAGGTGAAAGTAGATAGACCAAATGGATGCACTTGAATTTGAAAACGTCGAGGACCGAAAATTAAACGGATGTACTTGCGAAGGCCGGATGTACAGGGATGTGAACCTACCCATCCTGCAGGTTCAAAAAGTCATCCATTTCCCTTTCACCACAGCTAGCTTTGAGGGCCGGAAGGACTCCATATGGAAATGTGGAGATGGCTCCAGGAAGTCCTTGTTGAGTTTGCGCCGGTGGCTTAACCGCAATAGGTCCTTGTTGAGTTTGCGCAGGTGACTTAACCGCAAATGCCGGGGGTTTTGTAACCACATTCTCTGTATGAGTAGCTACAAGACCCGACGAAATATATTTAAAGGCCTCAATTGTGGCCTCATTCGCAAAAAAAAAAAAAAAAAAAAAAAAATTCGAAAATCATCGCACGAACAGTTGTACGAACAGTACTCCCGTTGTTACACATTGAAAACAGGAACTTACCTCGGCATGTACACTCGATAATAGGATACGGGTCACTCCATCCCCAAACCAACTCGTCCCCAATCAACTCGTCCCCAATTTGAGTCAACTCGTCCCCAACTTTGAATCCATTCGTCCCCAAGTTTGAGTCAACTCCTCCCCAACTTTGAGTCAACTTGTCCCCAAATAAAAATCAAATTTTATCAGCGAATATGGTCAAATATTTCTATGTTCAGAAAATGGGACGAAGTGACCTGTTCCCCGATAGGATATGCAATAGTTTCTTCTATGGTAGATGGACTATGGTAGTGCATTACCGAAGAATATTTCGTCATATTGGAAGAAGCGATATGAATATGACCTTTGCTAACTGAGCTGTGACTGGCCAAATTGGTTCATCAAAAGCATGCGCGTCCTGAGCAGTTGGCCAATCGGTAATCTCGTTAGCGGGGGTGGGTTTTTACAGGAACTAGATCTAATGTGTCTTTTGTCTAAAGAGAATTCCTTTGACGTGTACACATTCAGTATCTCTACGAACCTTTTGTGAAGAAAATCACCCCGCGTCTATACTTTTTGCCTAAAATCCACAAGATGAAACACATTCTGAACGATATGGATCCTAAAGATCCTTTCGATGCATCGGATATCAGAATACCTGGTAGACCGACTATTCACAATGCAATTCCCCTACGGAAAAAAACTGAGACATTTCTGGATTATGTCTTACTTCCTATCGTCAGGAGACAGGATACATACCTCTCTGGTACTACACAATTCATCAATGAAATTGAACGACTAACAGATCCGTCTGATGTACTTCTAGTGACGTATGACATTACGTCTCTGTATACAAACCTCAACTTTGAAGAAATAGGAGAAGCACTCAGATCTGAGCTTCTATCACATAGTGATTTAGATTATGATTTGAAAAAAACATCTATTGATCTCATTCTTTAAATTGCGGATTTTATTCTGAGAAATAATGAATTTACATTTAACGGTAAATTCTACCGCCAAGTAGTGGGCGCACCACAGGCGCCGCGCCGAGCCGAGAGCTTTGTGATATTGCCATCTACAGGCATATTAACAACCTATTGGAGAATTTTAAATATTCAGAGAATATCCTTATGCACAAATGCTTTAGGGATGACGGATTCGTCCTGCACAGAGGACCGAGATGCCAAATCGTCGAGTTCTTTAATATGGCAAATAATGCCCATCCTCTACTGAACTTGACATTTGAAATGTCCCACACGGATATTTCTTTTCTTGATACTGCAGGAGACGTCACTTCCGAGTAGTAGTAATAAGAGGATAATTCCTTCGCAAAAATGAGGCTCAAGAAGTGAGGCTGATTCCGGAGGTGACGTCACGATGACGTCACATCCGGTCAAACGTCACATCCGGGTCAAAGGTCCGGGTCAAGGTCACTTCCGGTGACGTCCGGTCAGGTGAAGACCCTAGTGACTTCCAGTGTTAATCCATGCGCAGTCGACAATGTTTAACCTAATGGGAAACCCACACATGGACATTCGCGGTATGGGTTGTGGAATCTTGTTTTTTCGTCTCACCGCGTAGAGCACGACGATAGGGGTCCCGAAGCCATTGGTTAGAATTTTTTGGAAGAGTGACTGTGCGCATGCGCACTAGGAAAGTAGCGCTGGGTTGGGTGTTTTGGGGTCTAGGTGGACCCCTATTGGTCCGATTGAGTCGAGTGAGGTATCAGTGTGAAGCACTCGTCAGGGAGCATCCGACTGCATGGATATGACCTACTAGCGTCTGGTCCGTCATTCATAATTCAGCCGTCGTCCATTAGAGAATATCCGCGTCCATAATCCAAAGACCTATTCCATATTCCATATAACAGTATTAGCACCAAATTCAAAAAGACAATCATAGTATACATAAACATAGGCTTGTTTCCTGCAAGAGAGAAGCGGCCAACAGTTTTCAATGATGCCGGCAAAACATCATGATGTTCCAAAAATATCAAATCCGTATCGCTGATCAGTATTCTTAATCCATAATATTTGTTGTAAAGTCGTCATCTAAAGAATGATGTATCTCAGTCACGCTTTGATTGAGACTGTTCATATGAGTACCATGAGGATCTTGAAGTACATAGGTTCAGTACGGCCCTAGCCCCGGGTTAAGCGGAATTAGACACAAGTTACGAAACGTAACGCCATAGATCTTGCACGCTACGCTCGTATTTTGCTATCAGCATGCGATATGTATCGCCAAACTTGAGAAACTTTGAGTGGAGGCGCTTGGTGGTGTAGCCCTGTTTTATAAATTTCTGCAACAATGTTTTGTGACGTTGATTGAAATCGTCACATTTAACACAGGATCCAGCAAATGCTACTAGGCGTGATATGGATACGCCATATGCAGGTCACACTGGAATATTACTGTCCAGAAAGGGATAGTTTACGATGTCGAAATTGTAATCATCTCTTTTGTCATACAGTCGACGAGAGAGAAGGCCCGCTTCATTTTTATAGAGATATAGGTCTAAATACGATGTGCCTGTAGGATTATCTGTAGTTTTCTTCAATGGCGTCATTCCGCGCATGAGCAATAGAAAAAGTGTATTGGAAGGGACATTTTGGGACCGAGATGAACTCTTAGTGGTCTGACTGGGTCGTGGGCGGTATCAGTGTGAAGCTCACGTGGGTGAGCGTCCAACTGGATGGGCTTGGGGTGGAAATATCGTCTATCTGCGCATGCGCAGCAGACAAAGTGTATTTGAATGCACGGTTTGAGGTCGAGATGGACCCACAGTGGTCCAATTGGGTCGTGAGAGGTACTAGTGAGAAGTTCTCGTAGGGTAGCATCGGATTGCACTGGTGCCTAGTCTGTTTTCATCATTCTGCGCATGCGCAGCCTGACCGTAGTATAGAAAGCAGGCACTTTAAGGGTTCATTTGGCGTAGAGACGGACCATTCTTGGTCCGAATGGACTATGTGGGGTGTCAAATTGAAGCTCTCGGGATGTAGATCATGCCTTAAGGAATGTCCAGGTCATCTGTGACGTCATCGGTGACGTCATCAGTACGAGTAGTAGCAAAAGTTGTCGTTTTGGAGTGAAAACGGACTAGACACCAGTCCAATCCGGGGGACCGCAAGTACTGTGGGTCCATCTCGACCTCAAACCGTGCATTCAAATACACTTTGTCTACCGCGCATGCGTAGATAGACGATGCGCCAGGATAGACCACCAGGAGTCGATCTCGGTCCCTTAACATTCTATCCAATACACTTTTTCTACTGATCATGCGCGGAATGACGTCTGTTCCACGTCATACCCATCCAGTCGGATGCTCCCTTACGAGTGCTTCACATTGATACCTCATTCGACTCAAACGGACCATCGGGGGTCCACCTAGACTCCAAAACGTCCATTCCCATGCCCCTTTGTCTACTGTGCATGCGCAGAATGACGTTAGTTTCACGTCACACCCATCTAGTCGGATGCTTCCTCACGAGTGCTTCACACTGATACCTCACTAGACTCAATCGGACCAATAGGGGTCCATCTAGACCTCAAAACACCCACCCCAGCGCTACTTGTCCAGTGCGCATGCGTACAGTCACTTTTTTTTAAATCCAACTCATGGCTTCGCGATCCCTATCATCGTGTTCTACGTGGCGAGACGAAAACAAAAAACAAGATCCCACAACCCATACCGCAAATGTCCATGTGTGGGTTTCCGATTAGGTTAAATATTGTCCACTGCGCATAGATTAACATTGGAAGTCAAGGGCTGACTCGTGGTGCAGTGGACAATGTTTAACCTCATGGGAAACCCTAGCCAAGTTGTCATGGCTTCGTCCGTACCTAAACTTAGCCATCAGTCCTCTTCATGAACGTCATGTACACTCTGGGATCACACGGCTCCATGGGTCGTTCGGCTCTATCCGACAATAAAACAAGCCATCCCAACTCTCTGTCTATTGGTTTTATCGAGTTCGGCAAAGAGTTTGATTGCTATGAAGAGCGCATCCGTCTGCAATCATTCTTCAAACATCAACGGTCCTTGTATTTACCGCCATGATCTTCGTACGGGTTACGTGATCCGCACGATACGTGGCTGGTCACGTGACACATACGAATATAATGGAGGAGAAAGTCAACCAGCCGTTGATGTTTGAAGACTGATTACAAGAGGATCAGCTCTTCACGGCAATCAAACTCTTTGCCGAACTCGATAAAACCAATAGACAGAGATTTGGGATGGGTTGTTTTATTGTCGGATAGAGCCGAACGACCGATGGTGCCGTGCTTTCCTGGAGTGTACATGTAAGTTCATGAAGAGGACTCATGGCTAAGTGTAGGAACGAGCGAAGCCATGTCAACTTGGCTAGGGAAACCCACACATGGACATTTGCGGTATGGAGTGTGGCATCTTATTGTTCGTCTCACTACATAGAACACGATGGAAGGGGTCGCGAAGCCAAGCGATGAAAGTTTTTGAAAATGTCATTGTGCGCATGCACACTGGGCACGTAGCGCTGTGGTGGACATTTTGGGGTCTAGGTGGACCCCTAATGCTCCGATTGAGTCGAGTGAGGTATCAGTGTGAAGCACTCGTGAGGGAGCATCCGACTGGATGGGAATGATGTGAAACTGATGTCATTCCGCATAATTATGGAATAACATAAATAGGCACCAGTCTAATTATTTTACTGAAACATCCTTTATTGAACATCCCGATATACAAGATACTACTCATGGCTGTACACCATTGTCATTTTTACATTTAAATGCTAGAAGTATTAAGAAACATTTTACAGAAATCACCGGATTTCTATACAATCTTCAATATCAATTTTCTGTTTTGGGTTTTTCTGAAAGTTGGCTAAACCCCTCAACCGAAATGATTTATGAAATACCCGGATATAAAGCTTTTCCAGCATCGAGAAGTAAAAAGAAGGGCGGCGGCGTCATTTTGTATGTAAATGAAAATATTAAAATATGTAAAGAACGCGAAGATCTATCAAATTGCGACAAAGACGGTGAATATGAATCCCTTTTCATTGAATTAGAATTTAACGGTACTAAATATATTGTAGGAATATTTTATCGACCTCCTGGAAAAAACGTCACCAAACTAAATTGTCATCTGGAATCACTTCTAAAAAACAGAGATATTGAAAGAAATAAATGTGTTTTAATGGGCGACTTTAACATTGACCTTTTCAAAACTGAAAATCATGGACCGTCCAAAGAATTTCTTGAAAACCTAAAATCAAATTACTTTTTCCCCCAAATTACTAAACCAACCAGAGTTAAATCTCATTCGGCAACTTTAATTGACAATATATTTATCAACTTCCACGAGGATAATCTATTATCCGGGATATTCCTAACTGAAATTACTGATCATTTTCCTATTTTCCATATACTAAAATCCGAATCACATTACCGTCCCCCAGATCAAAACCTGACATTTCGCAATGTTATTCCTGAACGAAAACACTTATTCATCGAAAGAATTAAAGATACTGATTGGGAAGATGTCATTAATAGTGATGATACTAACACGGCCCTAGATACATTCGTAACCAAATTTACCAAAGAATACGACGACTGTTTTCCGTTAATCACAATTAAGTCACCAAAGAAAAAAATCATCAAACCTTGGATCACCCATGGAATACTGAATTCTATCCATGAAAAAAACAAGTTATATCGAAACTATCTAGCCGCACAAAATGAACACACACATAGGCAATATAGAGCATACAGAAATAAATTAAATCACACCATAAGACTATCTAAAAGGAACTACTTCGAGGATAAATTTAATTCCAGTAACCAAGATATTAAAGGCACCTGGAAAATTATAAATCAGTTGATGAATCGGAAAAACACTATTCAGTCACAATCAACTTTTGTAGTAGATGGACAAGAAATATCGGACAACAAAACAATTGCATCAAAATTCAATGAATATTTCAGCTCAGTAGCCTCAGATCTGGACTATCAAATTCCAAATAATGCACCAAATTTCAAGGAATACTTGCAAAATCGCACACAACAATCATTTCAATTTCCAAATGTAACTCCAGTGGAAGTAAAACAGACCATAACGCAACTAAAATCAACCGCACCAGGCATTGATGGTATTCGCACCTCACTAGTCAAACTTGTTTCTGACTATATTTCCACTCCCCTATCTTTCATCATGAACTTATCGTTCACTACGGGTCAAGTACCAGACGTCCTAAAAGCTGCAAAGGTAACACCCATATTCAAATCTGGGGATCCATCCAATTTATCTAATTATAGACCAATATCTGTTTTACCTTGTTTTAGTAAAATACTCGAGAAACTTTCTGTGTCAGCCATATTAGATTTCTTGGAGGCGAACGATATAATTTCTAAGGATCAGTACGGCTTTAGGGCAAACCACTCCACCTCACTTGCAGCATGTTCATTGTATGATAAACTTATTACCGCCAAGGAATCAAAAGACTATAGTATAGTCACATTTTTGGATCTTTCGAAAGCTTTTGACACTGTCAATCATAATATTCTACTTTCTAAATTAGAACACTATGGTTTCCGTGATACATCAAATAAATGGTTCAGTTCATATTTGTCAGGCAGATCACAAAGTATAACTTATAACGGGTTTTCCTCTGAGCCTTTGCCCATCTCTTGTGGTGTGCCTCAAGGGTCAATTCTTGGACCGATTCTTTTTCTGATTTATATCAATGATATCAGTACTGTTTCCAATATACTGGAAATCATATTATTTGCTGATGATACAAGTACGATATATTCATCACGAGATCCTCTAAATGCTATCAATATTATGTCCCAAGAACTGGAGAAACTAAACGGATGGTTTTGTTCTAATAGACTATCACTTAATGTAAAGAAATCGAAATATATGATCATTAGACCCAATATAGCGCGTGGGGTACGACAGGCTACCGCTGTGCCACCTTTATTAATCTGTGGTGCTGAAATTGAAATGGTCGCCGAGTTCAAGTTTTTAGGTGTAGTTTTTAATAACAAATTAAACTGGATTTCACACATTAATTATACTTGTAAAAAAGTTTCGAGAAACATAGGAATTATCAATCACATTAAGAATGCAATCAACAAAAAAACACTCTACGTTTTGTATTATTCATTGATCTTTCCATATTTTTCTTATTGTAACATTCTGTGGGGAAACACACATGCTACTCATTTACAGCCTTTAATTATACTTCAGAAACGGGCATTACGAGTCATTACCATATCAAAAAAACTTGACCATACGGAACCCTTATTCAAGAAGTTGAACATTTTAACCATACCCAAGTTGAACCTATACTCATCTCTGCTGTTAGTATATAAGTTTGTTCATTGCCCCCACAAATTACCCATGAGTTCTAGACATTTTTTTATAAAACAATCTTCGGTTCATTCTTATCAAACCAGGGGTCATTCTTTTAATTTACAAAGACCTTTCTACCAAACCAATTTATCTTTCTATACTATTAAAATTATAGGACCTCGTGAGTGGAACAAGTTACCCTCCACAATGAAATCAATTACATCCATGTCTCTATTTAAATCTAAAATCAAATCATACCTAATTGACTACTGACCGATTTTCACAGCAACATTGGAAATGGATTTCTAACCTTAGTCTATAATTTTATGCCATCTTCCTTGCAGTTTTATATTATATTAGGGATAGAACAAGCCCCATGGGGTTTTATTCCCGCCATACAATTTTCATTATATATGTTATGTATTTATATCTCTTTCATAAATGGTGAATAAAAATCAAATCAAATCAAATCAAAAAGGTACATAGAAATGGACGTTTTTGGCCGTGGTGGCCCAATCATGGCCCGTATGAGGTGTCATAGTGAACAGTTGTGAGGGAGCATCCGACTGGATGGGTGAGGGGTGGAAATGACGTCATTCTGCGCAAGCACAGTAGAAAAAGTGTATTTTTAATGACCGTTTTGTGGTCGTGGCAGACCCATAGTGGTCGTGGGGGGTATCAATGTGAAGTTCTCGTGGGGAAGCGTCCAACTGGATGGGTGAGGGGTGCGAATTGCGTCTATCTGCGCATGCGCAGTAGAAAAGGGTATTTTTAATGACCGTTTTGAGGTCGAGAAGGACCCATAGTGGTCCAATTGGACCGTTTGAGGTCTTATTTTGAAGTTCTCTTGGGTAGCGTCGAACTAGACTGATGTCTAGTCGGAAGGACAACCACGAATGTTTCATGATGACACCTCATACGACCCAATCGGACCACTATGAATTCACCTCGACCTCAAACCTCCCTTCCCATACCCTTTTTCTACTGCGCATGAGCAGAATGACGTCAGTTCCACCCCACACCAGTTGGACGCTCCCCCACGAATGCTTGAAACTGATACCTCTCACGACCCAGTCGGACCATCATAGGTCCATCTCGGCCCAAAAACGTCTCTTCCCATGCACTTTTTCTACTGCGCATGCGTCGAATGACGTCTGTTCCACGTCGAACCCATCCAGTCGGGTGCTCCCTCACGAGAGCTTCAAAATAAGACCTCACTCGACGCAATCGGATCACTGGTGGCCCACCTCGACCCGCAAAATGATACATCTTCAGAAAATCTACGACCTATCCTAAAGTTCACAAGATCATTATTGTTTAGCATCATCAGATAAATAAGAATAGTACGATCAGACAACAGGCGAAAATACGGTATAATTGACGTAATTTGTTGTTTTCCGTGTTTCAATGGTTGATCTTCAATGCAGAATCTAGGCCAACTAAATTTATAATGTCTGCTGCTTCAAACGAGTAGGCCTACAAGTTCAACGTTCAGTTTTATTTTTTTAACAACAAAACTTGCATAATGTTAGCAACAAAAGTACATATCATAGGGTGTGTGAACAGTACTATGTAGTGAATGAAGAACAGAAATGCTGCAAATGCCCTGACCTGATCAAGTACATGTCACGCTAAGAACCTGGGATAGGTCATAAATTTTCCGAAGATGTACCGTCTTGCCCTCGACCCCAAAACGTCCATTCCAATACCCTTTTTCCATTGCGCATGCGCGGAATGACGTCAGTTCCACGTCATACCCATCCAGTCGGATGCTCCCTCACGAGTGCTTCACACGGATACCTCACTCGACTCAATCAGACCACTAAGGGCCCACCTAGACCCTAAAACACCCACTCCAGCGCTACTTGCCCAATGCGCATGCGCACAGTGACTTTTTCACAAAAAAAATCACCGCTTAGCTTCGAGACCCCTCCCATCGTGTTCTGTGTGATGGGACGAAAAAAAACAAGATTCCACAACCCATACCGCAAATGTCCAAGAGTGAGTTTCCCATTGGGTTAAACATTGTGCCGGAATGGGCCTGCACCATAGCCGTATAGAGATCTGCTATGTTGGGGGAGATCACTCTTGTTGGGCCGTTGACCGGAAGTGGCCGGAAGTGAACTTTGACCCGGATGTAACCTTTGACCGGGATGTGACGTCATTGCCACGTGATAGCACAACCACACTTTTTGAGCCACATTTTTACTAATGAATTTCACGGCTTCCTACTACTACGGGTGATCGCTTCAAAACTACCTCACTACTGGGCATAAAGTTCCATACTAAGGCTACGGAGACTTTTCAATACCTTCATAGGGAGTCTCGTCCTCCGTCCTCCGTACTGCGTTAAATCCTGTATAAAAGGTGAAGCTACAAGGTATATACGAAACTGTAACAACTACAGTGATTAAGGCTGCCGCTACGCGTGCAGCCTTATTGGATCAGCTTGGTCTCATGGGGGCCCAAATCGCTTTGTCCGCAAGATTGCGAAAAAACAAAGCAGAGTTGAGACTTACCGTCACAGGGCCAAATGTGGAGAAGATATTGAACTAGAAATTCGTAACAATTTGAGCTGTCTCAGATAAACGGAAGTCTGCCTTTCAAGCCCAAATTGCTCGTCTAAAATTCTGAACCGGAAGTTCAGAAAAAGAAATCCAAAAAGGAAAACTGCGCGGAAACGTCTTTGCGCATACTGCAAAATGGGCTCTCGCGAGACTTTTACGAGAGCTGCTTGGAAGTGATCTCCCTTTATGTAATTGATCTGCTCGTTGAGGGTGCTGTGGTTAGCGAATAAAGAACCTTGCTTGAAAGGCAAAACTAATGGATAAATAAAAAGAACTGCACTAAATTGACTGGCACGATCTGGCGCATTCAACCTATATTTCTATCGACTGTTCATGCCTGGCAACATCAATTCGATAACTAAACCAGAACAAGCGGAGTGATTCCTACGTTTTTACCTCCGTCGATCAGACGGAGGTCTAGGAGAGCAACGTGAAATCTCCCGCCAAATAATTGTCATATGGGGAACCCACCACTGATGGGATTTCCAATAGGGATTGCTATGGTTCCCGACGAAATTTTGAAGCCAACTTGTTAGACACTATTGAAATAATGGGGTTCTCCATTGCAATGCATTGCAATGGGCCTTGCTTCTGTAGTCGGGTTCCACCTCCCATCCACCGGGAGATTTAACATGGCGGCCCTCCAGCTTGTAGAGATGGACAATGCGATTTTTTGCCGTTTTTCTGGTAAGTTTGTTGTCGCCATTTGATGTCATTACAACTCAATGATTCATAGTACACCACCCGTCATTTCTATATATCGTAAAGTATTTGTCGGCTGATGACTTATGTCGAAGCCAACCAAGTAGTCCAAGTTGTTGTTGTTGCATATCAAACTGACTGACTGACTGGAAGACAACAGCACAATCGACGATGCCCTGATTTTTCTGATACCTTTTTTCTTTCAGTTGATGATATCCACCAGCCTGGTTGTTTGAAAACAGTTATTCTAAATTTTTCTGATAAATTATATTTCCGGGGGCGGGGGGGAGCTATTTATCTTGGCATTTGGCAGTTGAATAATGGTTTGATTTTGCAGAAGCACCAAATTGATCTACCTGCGTGAGTGTGTAAACTTATTTAATAAAGCTGATAAATAATATACATATACTTTTCTTTTCATTTATCCTAACAGTTTAGTGACATCCACATTGTGTGCTGTGACACTTGTTGATGAAGAATAATTTGCTTGTTAAAACCTGATAATATTCTGAAAACTTATTCTGAATTGTAGCTGAAACAAAGGAGTGTCTACATTTTTTTTTTTTTTTTTTTTTTTAGTTTTAAGCCCTGGACATACCACTGGGCATTTATTTGCCTTACGATCACATTTCACATGCTTTGTTCAGCCCCGTGATCTGGAACCAAACAGACACTATCACTAGATGAAATAAGGAGATATATAAATATATCAATAAATAATACATTACATAGACAATTTTCTTGTCTTTCCAAGGGGGACATCAGTGACACCGACAACACAGACCATTCATTCAAATTTCGCCTTCGATTGGGGAGGGAGAAATATTTCTCAAACACAGTATACATATTCTCTTTTGTGATCTAATTTTCGTTTGTCAAAATATTGCTCCATAGAGAAGTTACTGATATAAACAATCCTGTTCTAGATTATGATATACTGGATTATTATCATGCTCATGCCACTAACATGAACTCCAATCCAACCAGTGGTCAAGATCCATCATCGTTCTTCAGAATTCATATTATTGATCGCTCTTAGATTGGATTAAGTTCTCATAGTACTCAGTTTTCATTTCATACTTGTGCAAATTCTTGTAACATGGTCAGGTTCCAGTTCTATTAAATACACGTATGAAAGGTGCGAACTGGTATGATGGATTTCATCTTGTTGTGTATGACGAAAGAATGAAATATAATGAAGGCCATAAACATTTTCAATGAAGTGAGTTTTGATATTAAATATGTATACAATTGATTCCAACTTGCAGGTCATGGATTCAGCACTTCTGATATCAGATGCAACAGGACTGTTACACAATGGATGTACTGGATGAAATGGAAGAACCAAAACAGACTATTGATTGGTTCAGCTGTGTCAGAAAGGTGTGGAATGACAGAGGTGGTGAAAATCAGAGTCAGTGATTGGCCCACACATTGGATATCAGCTGATTCCTCGGGAAATAAACATTACGCATGTAATGACCACCGGCAGAGTGATACATGTGTCAATCGGTCAGACATTTTCAAGGATGCCCAGTTCTAACTTAAAACAACCATGCCGGATTTCATTCCTTCTCTCAGAATAATTGGATCTAACTTTTACAAAACCTGCAGCTCCCAATAGCTCCTGGATCTAGACCACATAAATGAAGGGATCTAGTTTATCGGTGCTATGGCAGAAATATCATGTAGAATGGGATTGTGTGGGTAATATCAGATCCATGAAAGTCCTGTAGCATGCTCCACAAATATCATCAAAGGTCATAAAACTTTCTGGTCTGCACCAGTGTGGATCTATACTTGGGTTTTTTTGGGTTTTTTTTTACAAAATTATCTCCCTTGACCAGGTGAGGACTTGAATGTGTCTGAAATGATTTAGCTTCTAGAAACAAAGACTTCATTTCCTGCCTAGAGGTAAATTACAAGCGTCTAGTCCGTCATTCATAATCCAGCCGTCGTCCATTAGAGAATATCCGCGTCCATAATCCAAAGACCTATTCCATTTTCCACATAACAGTATTAGCACCAAACATATTTTGATTATTTTATTCAAATTTCAATTCCACTTCTGGTATATGTACATGTATAAAATACATACAGAATGAACTGCATACACAATAACGCAAAGAACAGGTATATGTATCTCATTACATTCTTAACCAAAGATCAATACCTGGGTGATATTACAACAATACCATGGTGTTATATATTGTTATGATTGGCTTAACTTTAGCTGCTGAAGATATTTCTAATTTGAGGGCAATGGGCAATCATACTAAATTTATTTTCATAACTTCATTTATTTTCACAATAAGCAACATAATCGAGATTAGCAAGTGAAGTTTTACAACATAATATAATACGCATCATGGGTCTCCTTCAGTTTAGTGTAGACATATATACCCTTGAATATCTGTTACCATGATTCAGTCATAATATTGTCTGTATTATATTGATGTCGACAAGGAATATACATAATTATTTGATAGTATTATTAATTGTATGTTGTTTATGATTAACATGAACTTTTTATTCGCTGGAATCCAGCCATTTGTTCCATATGGGCAATATTCTCATCAGCCAGCACCATTCAATATGAATGTGATACATGTACAAGTCCATGGTAATTGATGCATTATGGTGAAGGTGACCTGTAAGACCAGTATACAAAATTATTCCGAGCTCATTGAATCATCATCACATGATGCTGAGACAGATCAGAACGGAGTGTCGGTAAAATCATGTGTTTTGTAGAGGATTCTGTCAATGAGGATGCTATACTCTACACATACAAAATATGAAGTGTTGATGTGTAGGGCCTATAGCACAAAATCACAAGCAAGTTGGTAAAACTAGGCAAACAGGGTCTCATTTCTGCCGCTAACGTGTTGATTTGGGTGGGGGCGTCCTCTCAGGGGGAGGTGTGGGTGGGAAGGGGCCTAATGTCTCAAGCAGTATTCCAGGTTTCCCATCAATATACTCCATTCCATACCCCAATATTTCAAGCACGTGAAATCAAACAAAAATTATTTGCGGGGAATTTGACTTCCACATCCCTAGCTGGACATGCTAGTGGGGTACCCTCAATCTCAGGTTAATTACCATTGGTGAAGTTAACGTCCAACAAATGCAAAATTGAGCTTGGCATCCGGCCCTATGTTATTCAGTGATGTATCCCCCTACGGACCCTGTTGCCTCGACGGAGGTCTTTGCGCGCATCCAGCGCTTGTTATGCAGAGAATAAAAGCTGAATAAAACTTTGTCACTGAGTATTTTAATCGGAAGAAAATCGTGCTTGACAACACGGGCAGCTAACACATGAACATGAAGGTTGCGTTGCCCGTGCCGATTTTGACTTGCTCCAGACACGCTAACGTAGCACTCGCGAGTTGATCTAGTGAAGGCAACAACAACAACAAGTATTTTGCTTGATTATTTGTCACGACAATTCAACATTTTCATTTGGGAACTCGACTTATCTCTTGAAGAATTCAGTATTTATCCACTATAACACACTTTTTTTGCGCGTGTTTGGCGCGCATTTTCCCATCGATAAAAAACTCAATTGTTTGGGACAAAACTCAATTTCAAAATTTCTCAAAAATTCAATTCTTCAAATTCAAGTTTTTAATCTGGGTTACCTATATGAAAAAGTGGCTGTTATGATATTTAAGAAAATATCGTTCCAACAAATTTAATCTCATGATTGAACCTTTTGTTGACATGTTACACTGAACTCCCTAATAATGGAACAGTCTGGTGAGAGAAATGAGCCCACCGATTCAACATCCAACATTAGCTTGCTGAGGGCATTTCACGTTCCACTTAACACTGCCATTCGGCATGTATTCCACACGGTGCCACCTCCCAGCTGCAAAGGACATATTTCTGGGGGGACATAATCCTGTTCGAAAGTTGTTCCTGAAGCATCAAGTCACATGCCCGCCACATTTAAACGAGCCAATGAAATTATCTGTATTTAAATATTTTGACCTGGGCATCTCAGATATGTCAGTCTCACTTGAGTGCAGAGGCGCAAGACTAGGGGATTCTATGCGAGACAAAAAAGAAGTTGTGCGAATCAGCTATTTTACTTCTCACTCTAATGGAGCATGCTTCTTTGTTTTTCTTAAGAAAAATCAAATTACAAACGACCTTACCTATTTCAAAAAAATAAAATCGGCGACAGTTCACAGGAAAATGATATGCTTTTTATTTTGTGATAGGGGCATTTCGAGGCCCACCAAGGGATCATTTCAGTCGATGGCTTTCAGGAGGTGTGTCTTCGTTTTAATAATGTGATTGCGCCGATGTCTGATCTCACGAGACCAATCGGATGTTACTAATTGGGAAATGCCCTGATATACTCAGATATCACCCATTACTGCATGACTATGAGCAGAAGTTTCTACGCATGATCGTGCCATGCGTTAGGATGATGATCAACATCATGAAGTGAGGACATTGATCTTGGCAATGCAGAACTAGAGGAAGGAGATAAATCTGTCAGTGTCATCAACGTCTCCCGATCGAGAGAAAAAAAAACGTGTGTTCAAATTCTACAATGCCTGAAAAAATGGAGAAACTAGTTGGAATACATGACAGTATGGTGATAAAAAAAGTTTCAGTAGGGGTGACAAGCTGAAGTACCAGGAAGACAAGTAAAAAAATAGTTACTTCTGGATGGTAACTTTCAAAAACCTGAACGGATTCTTTGCAGATTTGGTATGTGGATAACTTGCCACAGGATATCACTCGAGATTGCTTTCCATGCTGGGTACTGAATGTTAAGGTTCCAAGCCAAATCAGTAGTTTCAACGTCGGTGGACTTCAGATGCTCTGGTTTTCATTAAAATTTTCTCTGAAGCATCAAATTAATTAATGGAATAAATTATCAAATTATTGTACTTCGTACATTTCATCCTGTTATGACTGTCAAAGGTAACTAAAGCATTACACATAACACAACCTATACACATGATCAAATTTTGGGAAATAGGGAAAACTATGTATTTCTAAAGATCACAGTCAAACATCAAAACCATAAAATCACACAGATAACGGCAGCCTTTCGAAGTCCACGAGTACCAAGCTCACGCTGAGGGTATACAAAGAATCGGAGATCAACTCTGGGACTTCGTCAGTGAAATTCTCTGCGAGAAATAAAATGGCTCAAACGCAAAATGAAATCTCGCAACAATACAAGCCATAAACCTATACGTTTTATTACAACTATCAGAACTATTCTGAACAAACAGTATATAATCAAAAGGAAATCGAAGACCGCTAAAGTCTTTCCTTGTGCATCTCAATTAGTATTCAGAAGAGGTAGGAATCTTAAGGAAAGGCTGGAAAAATCACAAATTTACGCAAAGTAAATCTCAATTTGTCTTGAATATATGAGACAGCGGCTAAATTCCTATAGATTCTATTAACGCAGAAGTAGTATAGAAAACACGGAAAAGTTCAACTTTTCCTGGGAGGTAACTCTTGATGCCCTTGATGATTTTTGACATATTCCTGGTTATCTCCCCTGATTCGAACATTTGCATATTAAATCTATGAGGCCGCGTGGAGGTCGAGTGCACTATAGTTGCGGTCTCTAGTTGGCATGTATTCCTCCGCGGAGAAAAAGTAGTCCCCAGACTTCAAATACACTGCATGGTCCGATTGGGTCGTATGAGGTATCAATGTGAAGCATTCGTGAAGGCGCATCTGATGCGCATGTGCGGTAGACAAAGGGTATGGAAATAGACGTGTTGGGGTGTAGGTGGGCCACTTGTGGTCCTATGGAGTCGTATGAGGTATCAATGTGAAGCATATGTGAGGGGGCATCCGCCTGGTCTAGTGTCTTGGCCGTTGTCAACATTCTGCGCATGCGCAAACAGGGAATTGTGGGAAAAGGGTATGGAAATAGACGTTTTGGGGTCTAGGTGAGCCCCTAATGGGCCGATGGAGTCGTATGCGGTATCAATGTGAAGCATATGTAAGGGAGCATCCGCCTAGACTAGTGTTTCGGCTGTTGTCAACATTCTGCGCATGCGCAGACAGGGAATTGTGGGAAAAGGGTATGGAAATAGACGTTTTGGGGTCTTGGTGGGCCACTAGTGGTCCTATGGAGTCGTATGAGGTATCAATGTGAAGCATTCGTGAAGGAGCATCCACCTGGACTAGCGTCTCGGCCGTTGTCAACATTCTGCGCATGCGCAGACAGGGAATTTTGGGAAAAGGGTATGGAAATAGACGTGTTGGTGTCTAGGTGGGCCACTATCAGCCCTATGGAGCCGTATGAGGTATCAATGTGAAACATTCGTGAAACATCCACGTCACGGGGTGGATGTGACGTGGAACTGACGTCATTCTGCGCATGCGCAGTAGACAAAGTGTATGGAAATAGACGTTTTGGGGTCTAGGTGGGCCACTGGTGGACCGATGGAGTCGAGTGAGGTATCAATGTGAAGCAGCCGTGAGGAAGCATCCGCCTGGACTAGTGTGTCGTTCGTTTTCAACATTCTGCGCATGCGCAGACAGGGAATTGTGGGAAAAGGGTATGGAAATAGACGTTTTGGGGTCTAGGTGGGCCACTATTGGTCCTATGGAGTCGTATGAGGTATCGTTGTGAAGCACTCGTGAAGGAGCATCCGCCTGGACAAGTGTGTCGTCCGTGTTCAACATTCTGCACATGCGCAGACAGGGAATTGTGGGAAAAGGGAATGGAAATAGACGTTTTGGGGTTTAGGTGGGCCACTGTTGGTCCGATGGAGTCAAGTGAGGTATCAATGTGAAGCACACGTGAGTGTGCATCCGACTGGGTGGATGTTGGGTAGGAATATTGTCATTCTGCGCATGCGCAGGCAGGCCGTAATATGAAAATAGACATTTTGGGGCCGATATGGACCACTAGTGGTCCAAATGGGTTATGGGAGGTGTCAAAGTGAAGCTTTTGTGGGGTAGAGTCAGAATGGCGTGTTTTTTATTGCAAGCCATTTTGGGGAAGTGAAGGAAGGTTCTTGGTGTAGAGATGGACCACTATTGCTCCGAATGCGTCGTGTGGGGTGTCATTTTGTAGCTCTCCGGGTGTATACCCCGATTTGAAGGATGTCCACTGCATCGGTGACGTCATCAGTACGAGTAGTATCCAAAGTGGGCGTTTCGGGGCAGTGAAGGAAGGTATTTGGTGTAGAGATGGACCACCCTTGGTCCGAATGCGTCGTGTGAATTGGCATCTTGTAGCAACGCCCGCCAACGCTAAGCTCAACGCTTCAACGCCCTGGTGAATTAGCCCAAAAGCTTTGATTTTCATGGAATTGCCACCAATACATCGAAATGCAGTGACGCCCGTCAACGCCCGTCGTTACGCCTTAACACCCTAGCATAACACCTTGACGCCATGATATAGACCGGAGAGAGAACAACAACAACAACAACAACAAAGATGACAGAAGAGAGAACAACAACAACAACAAGTTTTTTCATATAGTTTATTCTCCCCAATGTTACATCATACCCACGCTGGGGGAGCCGCGTTGGGTATGTTTACAATACAAGTAGCCTCTTGTCCAATCAGAGGCCGCCATTTGTATCTGTCATACTCGTTCTTGCCCGTTAGATGTATTCTCAGCTGCTCTTGTCCAATCAGAAGCCGTCCTTTCAGAAAGTTCCATCTTCGACCATGTTCGCTCTGAACCGTTTGTTCTAATCGTCATCGGGCAGGCCAGGATACCGTTGAGGCAACAAATCCTCAGATAGTTGTTTGTGCATTCTGAATATCTATTAGTGCATGGGTGAATACATTCATCCGATGGGAAGATTCCGTAATTTTGTCACAAAGAACGTAACATTGATGACCCTCTCCACTATCCACTTGGTGTTGGGGCGCTGTTCATAGGCCCATCCCAAGACATCCAATTGGTCCACTTGGTCCAGCATCGTCTCTAGCGAGGCACAGTTAATGATGATAAACGGTTGGTCGTACACTTGGTTATTACTGCTCGGGTAGAAGTATCGGACTTGGTCTGTCTCTCTATGCTGCAGCACATAACCAAACGCCAGATTTAATTTGAAGGACGTAGCTTGAAGTCATTGAAGGTGGCTTCCACGTAGCTGCGTAGACGGGCGAGGTTGGTCAGTCGGAAATTGTAGATATCTTGAATAGGGCGATGACGGTGGAAACAATGCCGTATCATGGGCCAATGGCGCCGATAGATGTCACTCACTGGATGGTCTTCATGTAACAGATCGCTAGGAACATCCACCGCATCTTTCAGAAAATGTTCGTTGTTGTCAGGCGTATGACTCGAAACAGTAATGTTAGGGACCGGTTGGATATCTAGGCTCTTCTGAATTGTGGGTATAGGCGGGCTCTGCGTGATCGCATCACCAGTGGCATTGGTCTCGGGCTCCTCTTCACTAGGTCTGACCCTCCTGGGTGCCTCTTTAGTGGGAAGTTGTCGCTCATACCGTGGTGACGGATCATGAATCAAACGCTGATGCCGTCTTAACTGACTGGGTCGTTTGAAGAGTTGACCACATTCATTACATTGTTCCATCGCGCCCTCGTTGAGTGAACGTTCGTGGCGCAGTAAAGATCTTCCCGATTAAATGACCGTGCGCAAGTTATACAAGTATACCGTGCGCCGTTGTGGATGGAGGACTCGTGCCGTCGGAAATTTTTTGAGCGAGTAAATAGCTTCAGGCAGGTCGAACAAGAGAACATGTCGGATGCGTATCAGGAAACGCTGAACATTCCCACCTACCGCCACTTTTATAAGCCCGCAGCCCACAAGAACTCTCCTACGTTGTTCTTTCCACCAATCAGCGCATCGCTGTCCTGTACACTCGGGTGCGCACTTGTCACATGTCTAGGTACGCACCGCAACATGTAAAAACTTGTAACAAAATGTATTATACCATACCTGTGCTGTATTATACCAGCTCCAAGCGGTCAACAGTTTTCAATGATGCGCGCAAGACATCATGATGTTCTGAAAATATCATATCCGTATCGCTGATCAGTATTCTTAATCCATAATATTCGTTGTAAAGTCGTCATCTAAAGACTGATGTATCTCAGTCACGCTTTGATTGTGACTGTTCATATGAGTATCATGAGGATCTTGAAGTACATGGGTTCATACGGCCCCTAGCCCCGGGTTAAGCGGAATTAGACACAAGTTACGAAACGTAACGTCATAGATCTTGCACGCTACGTTCGTATTTTGCTATCAGCATGCGATATGTATCGCCAAATTTGAGAAACTTGAGTGGAGGCGCTTGGTGGAATAGCCCTGTTTTATAAGTTTCTGCAACAATGTTTTGTGACGTTGATTAAAATCATCACATTTAACACAGGATCTAGCAAATGCTACTAAGCGAGATATGTAAACGCCATATGCAGGTCCCACTGGAATATTACTATCCAGAAAGGGATAGTTTACGATGTCGAAATTGTAATCATCCCTTTTGTCATACATAAGAGATAGAGATCTAAATAAGATGTGCCTGTAGGGCTATCTGTAGTTTCATCCTTCACTGCGTCATTTATATAGCGATTATCCATAGCGAGAAGATCGTCTATATAGCGTTTGGTGAATGAGAAGGAACGGGCTTTGAATGGATCGGTTTTTGAAAGCGCCTGCATATAGTCATATTCATAAGAGAACAGATATAGGTCAGCCAATACGGGTGCACAATTAGTACCCATTGGAATACCTATATGCTGTTGATATATTGTGTTGCCAAATTTCACATAGATATTTTTAATGAGAAATTCAAGCAACTCTATAAACAAAGAAACATCCCATGAATGATATCTCTTGTATGTAGTAGAGCTAAAGAATGCTTAATGGCTTCCGACATTAATATATCTACGATCATTTTTCTTGACCACAGATACTATTAATGAACTTAGACGGTCAATAAGGTCCTGATGAGGGATTGTAGAATAGAGAGTCGAGAAATCCCATGTGGATACATGTCTGTACGGTATGTGACCTTTAGCATCAAGTTCTTCCGTAAGACATTTTGAGTTTTTCAATATTCACATACATTGAACGCCAGAGTTCTTAGAAATAGTGGCGCAATACCTTTCCCAAAATGCTTTTACCTCCTGAAGGGCCCTCATCAATAGGGTTGAAAGAAGCTTGGTGGTGCAGCTTCTAGAACCAGCTTTGTATGGTGATTTATGCATTTTGGGAGTCCAGTATAGTTTTGGTATGTCGTTATGATTGGTTGGAAGACAAATACCTCTTTCCCTGAGAAACTTTTTGTGATTGTTAAATAAATCTTCCAGAGTAAATGCAGTTTGGGAGTAAGCAGACGTATTTGATGAAGGTATGTCTACACTCAATTCTTTAACCAGCACCTGGTAATAGTAATATTTACATATGAATATTATATTATTCGGAGCTTTGTCTGCTGGGACTATGACGAATTTACTCTGGAGATTTGCTAGAACTTCTTGCGAATTGAGGTTTCTCAGTACTTGTTTTGCTTGGGGAAGAGTACTTCTGTCAATATGGCGGATTGTTTCAACGACCTTGCTCTTGGTGAGGTCCAGCCAATCAGCGAGTACTGTAGGTTTAACTTTTTCTCGCTTAGACCAATCAATAACGTACTGTTCCAATGCAGACAGGACTATCTTCTGGTTGGCCTTCAGATTTCTTCTTCTTGGCTCTCTATATTTAGGTCCTTTCATCAGGAGTAATTTCAGATCCCTATCACTCACCACATCAAGGTCACCAGTCACAATATGTTTGCATGGTGTATAGATAAAGTTCGACGATTCACAATCACAACTATAGCCTCCTGACGTGTATAAGTTCCAGTCAAACTCCTTGACAGCATTGGAGTAATTGAATATTTTTGTAGCTATAGATTTAGTATACTTATATGAAATGCAAGGAGGTTCTGTGAACTTAAAAGAGTTTGGTACAGCGTTGCATACCTCTGGATCATTCAGGATTCGAGGTAAATTAATGATGTCCAGTCCTTTATCTAAGTAGTTGAGTTTCAAGAAAAGCCGATCTTGAGATGTTTCGATGGACGATACAACCGAAAATACGCTATATCTTGACATACTTTACTGATTTTTGGTGGTATTATATTTCATGAAGACGCAGATTGTTGTATATCTCTGGCTATTTGATCTAAAGCTCTCAGAGGTAACGCATACAGAACTGTATGTCAGCTATGTATACTATTGGGTGTGTTAGTTAAACCCACTAAGTAATTTAAAGTGATGTGATCGTGAATCATCGAACTATTAAACTTTCGCCAACCATGGCTGCGATGTGTCCGTTGATGGGGTTTAAATAGTTGGGTAATGTTGGATATATTTGAACGGCGATTTGTAGCATTGCCGAAACCACTGACATTATCATTTAAACCAAACAGGAACACTGACCCAAGTTCTAGCATCCAGAATAATTCCCGCTCTCGGATTTTTCTCTCAAATCCAAAGGGGGAATCCTTAGTAGATGGATAGACGACGTCTATGATCTGAATACTAAAGTTATCCCAGCCATGCATGGTCGGGTCCAGAAAAATGTTTACCTATAAGCAATTGCTTTTTCCTAACGGATTTTCTGTGACCGTTCACCCTAAGATGGAGTCTTTGGGTGGTCTTGCCAACATACTGTTGACCACACTTCTTGCAGGAAACTAAATAAATACAGTTGGTAGTAGAACAACTAAGATCAACATACGAGTTAACAGAATATGAGTTACCAGTTAACGCGGAACTAAATGAAGCTGAAGTATTAAAGAGTGGACACGCGAGACATCCACGATGTCCACACTTAGAAATTTTGAAATTATTACATGTAGAATTCGGTGATAAACAACCATCAAGCGCAATATTACAAGGTTTGATGTCGTAGCCTTGCTTTGCTGTCAGAAATATATCTGTCATTTGGATTGAAAAAGGTCTTAGTGCATTTCGTACTATTAGAGACTCGGCCGAGAAACCTGCACTAAGGTTCCTCGGGTCTGTCTTAATATTATTTCTTTCTGTTGTATCCATTATGAGTGCTGGGTGTGCAGGGGCTCGGCCTCGGGGACAACTTGTCCACCAGCAGAATCCAGCCATACACAGATTAAAATTACAAGCGTCTAGTCCGTCATTCATAATTCAGCCGTCGTCCATTAGAGAATATCCGCGTCCATAATCCAAAGACCTATTCCATATTCCATATAACAGTATTAGCACCAAATTCAAAAAGACAATCATAGTATACATAAACATAGGCTTGTTTCCTGCAAGAGAGAAGCGGTCAACAGTTTTCAATGATGCCGGCAAGACATCATGATGTTCCGAAAATATAAAATCCGTATCGCTGATCAGTATTCTTAATTCATAATATTCGTTGTAAAGTCGTCATCTAAAGAATGATGTATCTCAGTCACGCTTTGATTGTGACTGTTCATATGAGTACCATGAGGATCTTGAAGTACATGGGTCCATACGGCCCCTAGCCCCGGGTTAAGCGGAATTAGACACAAGTTACGAAACGTAGCGCCATAGATCTTGCGCGCTACGTTCGTATTTTGCTATCAGCATGCGATATGTATCGCCAAATTTGAGAAACTTTGAGTGGAGGCGCTTGGTGGAATAGCCCTGTTTTATAAGTTTTTGCAACAATGTTTTGTGACGTTGATTAAAATCATCACATTTAACACAGGATCTAGCAAATGCTACTAAGCGAGATATGTATACGCCATATGCAGGTCCCACTGGAATATTACTGTCCAGAAAGGGATAGTTTACGATGTCGAAATTGTAATCATCTCTTTTGTCATGAAGTCGACGAGAGAGAATGCCCGCTTCATTTTTATAGAGATATAGATCTAAATATAATGTGCCTGTAGGGCTGTCTGTAGTTTCCTTCAAATCCAGTGAAGGTGGATATATATCCTTCACTGCGTCATTTATATAGCGATTATCCACAGCGAGAAGATCGCCTATATAGCGTTTGGTGAATGAGAAGGAACGGGGCCGACCAGAAGATAGTCCAGTATAGTTTTGGTATGTCGTTATGATTGGTTGGAAGACAAATACCTCTTTCCCTGAGAAACTTTTTGTGATTGTTAAATAAATCTTCCAGAGTAAATGCAGTTTGGGAGTAAGTAGACGTATTTGATGAAGATATGTCTACACTCAATTCTTCAACCAGCACCTGGTAATAGTAATATTTACATATGAATTATATTATTCGGAGCTTTGTCTGCTGGGACTATGACGAATTTACTCTGGAGATTTGCTAGAACTTGTTGCGAATTGAGGTTTCTCAGTACTTGTTTTGCTTGGGGAAGAGTACTTCTGTCAATATGGCGGATTGTTTCAACGGGCTATAGGGTACAGGGTCTGGGCCTGATAGAAGTCCGGGATGGTCGAACATTCGTGAACATCCGGGCACTTTTACATCCGAGGACTTTTACATTCGTGTACATCCGGGGACTGTGGAACATCCGGGACTGTAGAACATCCGGGTACTCCTATGTTGGCCTATAAGAGCCAGAATTTTTACGCCATTCAGCATTTCCAGATCCACAGCCGATATGTTCTCTTGCACAACTTGCTCGAAGCGCTTTCATCGCCTGGACACTTTACGTTGTCACACACGTGCACGCCACGAAGTACCCACGCATACGTGTGCAGATTGTGATATAGTCTTTAAGCATCCCAGTCAATTGAGACGTCACCAAAATGTCATACACGGATCAGGCTCACCACTCTCGAGACCGGATATTTCAGTTTCTATGGGAATGCATCTGAGAATGGAAGAACCCACGAAGGTCGATCCGCCGCCGCGAATTGAAGAGCCGATGGAAGTTGATCCCAGTGATGAATGGGAGAAGTAAGAGCTCCGAGTTTCAGTATCGTGGATTGCCCGAAGACGTTTAGGTTACACTGAACGAAGATTAAACTTTCTGAAATGGTGGCTTCTGATTGGTTGATAGGACGGTCACCTACCCTCTTCTCCTCTTCCCCTCTAACTATAAATACGGAAACACGCATGTTAGATGTACATTTCTCACAACCTGTACCAGACCCGATCAAATGGAAAAGCCAGCCAATTCCAAGGCAGGGGAGCAATCGTTGAAGATTGAAGAACAGGTGCCGGTTCCAGCTCGACTTCCCAAAAGAGTTACCAAAAGATACCCGCCCATAACTATGGAAATGATAGATGATTTCTTCAGTGTGGGTTACAGCTCAACCAGGGGAGATCCCGGAGATCTCCGCTACCATCGCCAGCGGTGCCTGAGCTGCCTTGAAGGTGTACCCTTGGCCGGGTGTGATCTTTGCACGAGGAGAGAGGAGATTTTCCAGTGGGCGAAGTGAGAGCTTGCCACCAAAGGCCGGTTTTTCCTTGTATGGAAAAATATGATCGCAATTATCTCGAAAGAGAGATTTCTAACATATGTACAGACAGAAAAAATGAACGAGTAAGAATCATATTAGGTCACACCGAGCGAAGATGGAACTTTCTGAAATGGCGACTTCTGATTGAACAGCCGGGAATACATCTAACGGGCAAGAACGAATATGACAGATGCAAATGGCGGCCTCTGATTGGATAAGAGGCTACTTGTATTGTGAACATACCCAACGCGGCTCCCCCAGCTTGGGTATGATGTACTGGAGGGGATAATAAAATGATTGACCTGTCATCCTAGTTGTTGTTGTTCTCTCACCGGTTTACATCATGCGACATTGTACAGAGTGCATGTTCATTGAGAGAGAGAGAGAGAGAGAGAGAGAGAGAGAGAGAGAGAGAGAGAGAGAATTAAGGTTTAACGTCGCATTCCGCAATATTTCAGCTATATAGCGACATGGACAGAGGGTATGTACATGGATTTGAACAGAGTATGTTCACATGGACGTGAACAGAGTACATGTAGAATGACATGCACAGAGTACATTTACATGGACAAGGAACATGTGTATTGACAGAGTACATGTACATGAACAGATTACATGTACAGGCAAATAGCACATGTACAGGCACATAGTACATGTGCATGGATATGCACAGAATACATGGACATGCGCAGAGTACATGTATTCTGTGCATGGAAGCCACCTGTCTTGTGACAACTTCCGGTTCCGGTCACGTGACAGTAAACATGGAAAACCCTCGATGCGGGAGCACCACAGATGCGTGCGCATGCGTACGATGACGTCATCGCCCCATTCAAGATATCTACAATTTCCGACTGACCAACCTCGCCCGTCTACGCAGCTACGTGGAAGCCATCTTCAATGAACAAGCTACGTCCTTCAAATTAAATCTGGCGTTAAGTCCGATACTTTTACCCGAGCAGTAACAACCAAGTGTACGACCAACCGTTTACCATCATTAACCGTGCGTCGCTAGAGACGATGCTGGACCAAGTGGACCAATTGGATATCTTGGGATGGGCCTATGAACAGCGCCCCAACACCAAGTGGATAGTGAATAGGGTCACCAATGTTACGTTCTTCGTGACGTTCTTCTTCCCTCGGATGAATGTATTCACCCATGCACTGATAGATACTCAGAATGCACAAACAACTATCTGAGGATATGTTGCCTCAACGGTATCCTGGCCTGCCCGATGACGATTAGAACAAACGGTTCAGAGCGAACATGGTCGAAGATGGAACTTTCTGAAAGGACGGCTTCTGATTGGACAAGAGCAGCTGAGAATGCATCTAGCGGGCAAGAACGAGTATGACAGATACAAATGGCGGCCTCTGATTGGACACGAGGCTACTTGTATTGTAAACATACCCAACGCGGCTCCCTCAGCGTGGGTATGATGTAACATTGGGGAGACTAAACTATATGAAAAAACTTGTTGTTGTTGTTGTTGTTGTTCTCTCTTCTGCCATCTTTGTTGTTGTTCTTGTTGTTCTCTCTCCGGTCTATATCATGGCGTCAAGGTGTTATGCTAGGGTGTTAAGGCGTAACGACGGGCGTCACTGCATTTCGATGTACTGGTGGCAATTCCATGAAAATCAGAGCTTTTGGGCTAATTCACCATGGCGTTGAAGCGTTGAGCTTGGCGTTGGCGGGCGTTGCTACAAGATGCCACTTCACACGACGCATTCGGACCAAGGGTGGTCCATCTCTACACCAAATACCTTCCTTCACTGCCCCAAAACGCCCACTTTGGCTACTACTCGTACTGATGACGTCACCGATGACGTCACAGATGCAGTGGACATCCTTCAAATCGGGGTCTACACCCCGAGAGCTACAAAATGACACCCCACACGACGCATTCGGAGCAATAGTGGTCCATCTCTACACCAAATACCTTCCTTCACTTCCCCAAAATGGCCAGTTTACTTACTACACCCAACTGCGCATGCGCAGATTGACGCGACTTGCAATAAAAAAAATACGCCATTCTGACTCTACCCCACAAAAGCTTCCCTTTCACACCTCCCACAACCCATTTGGACCACTCGTGGTCCATATCGGCCCCAAAATGTCTATTTCCATACTACAGCGTGCCAGCGCATGAGCAGAATGACGATATTCCTACCCCACATCCACCCAGTCGGATGCTCCCTCACGTCGGCTGCACATTGATACCTCACTTGACTCCATCGGACCAATAGTGGCCCACCTAAACCCCAAAACGTCAATTTCCATTCCCTTTTCTCACAATTTCCTGTCTGCGCATGCGCAGAATTTTGAACACGGACGACACACTTGTCCAGGCGGATGCTCCTTCACGAATGCTTCACAACGATACCTCATACGACTCCATAAGACCAATAGTGGCCCACCTAGACCCCAAAACGTCTATTTCCATACCCTTTGTCTACTGCGCATGCGTAGAATGACGTCAGTTCCACGTCACACCCACCTCGTCGGATGCTCCTTCAAGAATGTTCTACATTGATACCTCATACGGCTCCATAGGACCAATAGTGGCCCACCTAGACCCCAAAACGTCTATTTCCATACCTTTTTCCCACAATTCCCTGACTTCGCATGCGCAGAATGTTGACAACGGCCGAGACACTAGTGCAGGTGGATGCTCCTTCACGAATGCTTCACATTGATACCGCATACGAATCCATCGTCCCATTAGGGGCTCACCTAGACCCCAATACGTCTATTTCCATACCTTTTCCCCACAATTCCCTGTTTGCGCATGCGCAGAATGTTGACAACGGCCGAGACACTAGTCCAGGAGGATGTCCCCTCACATAAGGGTCACATTGGTACCTCATACGACTCCATCGGCCCATTAGGGGCTCCCCTAGATCCCAAAACGTCTATTTTCATACCCTTTGTCTACTGCGCATGCGCAGAATGACGATATTCCAACCCCACGCCACCCCGTCGGATGCTCCTGCACGAATGCTTCACACTGATACCTCATACGACTCCATAGGACCACCAGTGACCGACCTAGACCCCAAAACGTCTATTTCCATAACCTTTGTCTACCGCGCATGCGCAGAATGACGATATTTCAACCTCACACCCAGCCCATCAGAGGCGTCGTCACGAATGCTTCACATTGATACCTCATACGACCCAATCGGACCATGCAGCGTATTTGAAGTCTGGGGACTACTTTTTCTCCGCAGAGGCAGACCGCATCACTGCCAGACCGCATCACCGCGGAGGAATACATGCCAACTAGAGACCGGAACTATAGTGCACTCCACCTCCACGCGGCCTCATAGATTTAATATGCAAATGTTCGAATCAGGGGAGATAACCAGGAATATGTCAAAATCATCAAGGGCATCAAAAGTTACCTCCCAGGAAAAGTTGACCTTTTCCGTGTTTTCTATACTACTCGCAGACTCCTGATGATGGGCTAGCGTGTGATATTTTATACACTACGTAATACCCGAATAAGGCCGAAACACCGGTAGCTGCCGGGCTCCGTCGTGGCGTCGCCCCTGTCCCATAGCTTGGACAACCGACAACATGCGGCACGCTGCCGCCTTCGGCTCAGCCGGGTCCCTCTGTGCTAGTCCAGCCGGCTAGGTCCGGGGTGGTATAGGCAGTACATCAGTGCTGGGGTCTCGGGGTATTGGGCCCCCCCTGCGGCCATCCCACCCGGGTTTCCTTTTACCGTGCTCCGTTACACGCTTTCGCCGCTGGAAGTCACTCGAACAGAACGGGCACAAGAAGGTAGGCTCACGCCCTTCCTCTCCTCGCTGATCTCGCTCCTTAGTCTTCTGGGGGCTCCGGCTTTTGTCACTCCGGGGCTTCTTCCCGGCCTGCTTTCTCCGGCTGCACGAGTCGCAGCTTCGACACCACTGTCGAACGTCACGCTGCAGGCCGACCCAGGTGTACACTTGTCGCACCATCTTTAGTGTCTTGAACACACCGAGGTGTCCCCCAGTCGGGCTCTCATGACACTCCTTCAGTATCCCCTTGTGAAGGGCCCTCGGGACTATCAGTAACTTGGCCTTCTCCCGGCCTCGCACGTCATACCAACGTCGCACTAGGAGGTCTCCTTCCATGACCAAGGCGTCATAGGCTCCCCACAGCGCTTTCGTTACCCCACTGTGTTGGCAGACTAGGTCCCACCGAGGTCTGGTACCAGCCTTCACCCACTCAATCACCGGTAGTAGCTCAGGTTCTGCAGCTTGGGCCGCTGCAAAGTCATCGTTAGGGGGAGTTACGGTCACAACTCTCGCAGCCGCAGTCTCTCCGTTTTTGGTCTCTGAGGAACGACCACACTGCGTAAATGGACGTCTGCGTCCTCGGCGTGGTTGTCGTCTCGTCCTCTGCCCCCGCCTTGAACTTGAGCGTCCCTCTCCTGGGAAGCGCCTCTCAAGTTCTTCCCTCAGGATAGCAACCTTTGCTCGAAGACGGGCTGTCTCGTTCTCTTTATAATCTGGAGGTTCAGGAGATATATCTTCTTCAACGGCGACTCTCGCCGCGGGGTCAGGGCATCGCCGCTGTGCGCCCTGGAAGGCCTTTACTTCCACTGCGGCATGCACAGCCTCATCTAAGGACTTCGGACGGCACTGCCAGACTTTAAACCGTAAGTCTTCTCCAATTGCATCAAAGAATTGGTCACGGGCCAGGGTGTTTTGGACCTCATCACCGGCGTCTGGGTAGGCCATCTGGCTGAGTCTCACCAGAGCTTGGCCCAGTTCGGGTAGACCTTCTCCCTTCTGTCGTCGCCTTGACCTCAGCTTGGACTTATACAGCTCTGTTTGGTTAGGCGGAGCGAAGCGTCTCTCCAAGGCATCACGCAGACAGATGAAATTTGCCTCCCCTGGTTTCATCTTCAGACTGGAGAGAACCTGTTGTGCTGACCCCCGCAGGGATACGGCCAAGTGCTGTCCCTTCTCTTCCGGCGTCCACCGGTTCAAGGCTGCGCAATGCTCAAAATGTACCAGGTGATCTCTCCAGGGCGTACCCCCATCATAGGTCGAAGCCTTAACCCACATCTTATGGGAAGGGGGTATTGATCGTAACTGTGGCCGTCCCACTAGTGTCAGCCGCTGAAAGTCGCACTTCTGCGCGGGAAGTAAACGTGGTTGCCTCTGTTCCCGTTGTCTTAACCACGGCGGTGGCTGGATGTTCCCTCTCCTCAGCCGCTGAAGGCCGCCCTTTTGCGACCCGGTCGCGACCTTCTGCGACCCGGTCGCAAGCCTCTGCGACCCGGTCGCGGCCCTCTGCGACCCGGTCGCAAGTCGTCTGTTCCCGTATAGGCTGGTCCATGGAGGCTCTGGCAGTACTCCCCCCTTCGATCCTAGGTCTGGAGGTGTACTCTGGGGACCTCAACATCGTCTGATTGAAGGTCGCCTGCATGGTATACATCTGTGCCTGTAAACTTTGGAGGCCCTCTAATAGCACTCGATTGTCACCGAGGTCTCGGTCTCGTCGATGGCGGGCGTTGACAGCTCGGACGGTGCTTCTACCGGGCTCACGTCTTCTGTCGTAGCCAAAGTCGCTGAAACAGGTGACTCCATCCTCGATCGCCCTCTCCCCTGTAGGATAGCCCGTAGACACGCTATGTCCGGACGTCTCGGTGTTGTTGCTTGGGAACTCATGGATAATGGTGTTGTCGGCACGTCGTTGTCGGTCATCTCTAGTAGTCGGTTGTTCTCTTCAGTGGTAGATCAGCCCAGATCCCACCGCTGCCACCAGTTTTCTACGTGTAACGTGTACGAGCAGGACCAGTCGTGGTGTTTACGTGAAAATGAATCAATAACCGGGATTGCCCACTGGCATTCTGGCCGTCACCGTAGATAGCCCCTTCACTAGTAGAGATCCGAAGATTGAAGAGATGATCACAACCCTACAAGGATGACTGACGCTGATGTAAAGGTCTATTATGGTATATTCTGCACAAATAGTATACGCGATTACAGATAATAGCGTAGAACCGCGTGGCTTAGACAGAATGTCTAAGGAGATGTAACATTATGCAGTAGAATAATATTTACATATATGTACAGACACTAGGAGAGTGTATGCAAATAAACTTGATGTTATATACAAATAATATAAGAGAGTGTGTGCATATAATTTTACAGTTACAGTTATGCTTTAAATATGTATGGGTACGCGATAAGGGCGGCCTGGCTGCTGGCCCTATTCCTCTGTGTATAAGGGCGGCCTGGCTGCTGGCCCTTCACCTCTCCTGGCACAGGTAATCAAGGGCGGCCTGGTTGCTAGCCCTTTCCCCACACGATAACTGTATTTGCGACCCTCTGCGACCCCGTCGCAAGCCTCTGCGACCTTCTGCGACCCGGTCGCAGCCCGCCTGCGACCTTCTGCGACCCGGTCGCAAGTCGTCTTCTTCCGTCGGTGGAACGTTACGGCTGTAACTCTCTCTCGATACACGACACCCAGTCGTTGGAGCCTCGCCACGGATGTGGCAGCCCGTCGTCTTCGTCACCCCAAGTCGTCGGAACGTTACGGCTGTAACGCTCTCCCAGTATATACCCCCGGTCGTTGGAGCCCCTCCACGGATGTGGCAGCCCGTCGTCTTCTTCACCCCAAGTCGTCGGAACGTTACGGCTGTAACGCTCTCCCAATATATACCCCCGGTCGTTGGAGCCCCTCCACGGATGTGGCAGCCCGTCGTCTTCTTCACCCCCAGTCGTCGGAGCCTGACCCTAACTTGTCAGCTCACCAGTTTGCTTCCCGCACAGGTAAGTACAGCACGGCGTCTCACACCTCACGGCTGCTGCGACCCGTCTATAGACACGACCCGTGGCTACACAACTTCACGACGACTGTCCAGGTAAGAAACACGTACAGCTCGTCTTCCGTGGCCGTCACAACATCTACTTGGGTATATATTGCGTTATCATTTTATCTGGTACCGATGTAGCATCATTACTGTCTGTAAACCGCTGATGGCGACTCTCTGCGACCCTCTGTGACCCGGTCGCAAGCCTCTGCGACGCGATCGCAACCAGTCTGCGACCTTTCTGCGACCCGGTCGCAGGTCTCTCAGATTCCACGATTTATCGACGTTTCTCGGGAGAAGAAGCCCGTCTTTGCTGTGCCCTGTCTTCTCTGTACTGTCTGTAATCTTTGTGGTCTCTTTCGCACCCGTACAGCGTCTCTGCGACCTTTCTGCGACCTTCTGCGACCCGGTCGCCGACCTCACGGGCTGCACGATATGTCGTTGAATAGCGGTAGTAGAGATTGGCTCTATTATCTCTGTATTTATAGTACATTTGCATATAATCTCAGGGTGGAGGGAATCCCTTATTACCGTCAAATACCGCTTCACGACCGATGACACCGACACCTAAATTATACTGACCACGTCCCAGTGCCCCGGGTTGTTCAGCAAAACAGTGCCGATATCATACAATCTACTGGTATTGACCTATATCCTTATTCTATACTGATGTTTGATCATGATTACCGTAATGTGCTACGCGGCAATACATGTCATGTTACAGTATTATAGAATACCCCCAGACTACAATAAACACGCCAGTCGGTCTTCCCACTCTGTCGTGTTCCCTATACTTATAGTACAACACAAAAACACGGTTCCACACTGAAAATGCAAGCCGGCAAATTCGCATTGGATTGACGTGTTTATATCGGTTGCACTAGCTACAGGATCTACAATCTTTTAGACTCCCAGGTCAAAACAACTACATTTGCGACCCGGTCGCAAAGTGCGCCAAAACCACACAATTTAGGCTGTACCTTGCGTGCTTCCTCCAGATCTGTCTCTTTGGTCTGCTCCCGCTCGAAATGTCTGCACCCCTTTATATAATGTGTGCACTCTCCACACTCGAAAAGTCCCAACTTTTACAATGTTAAAGAGATAGGCCAAAACTCGACGTCGTGTTTCAAAAGTCGACGTCGCCTTTTGGCCTATCTCTTAGCATTGTAAAAGTCGACGCGCGACGCGCGACGGAGAGGGCGACGTCGCCTTTCAAAACGCGACGTCGACTTTTCGCGTCGCGCGTCGTGCTTTTTGAAGAATCAAAACTCGACGCGCGACGGAAAAAAATCCACGTCGCGTTTTAAAAGGCGACGTCGCCCTCTCCGTCGCGCGTCGTGCGTCGGGTTTTATAATGTTAAAGAGATAGGCCAAACCTCGACGTCGTGTTTCAAAAGTCGACGTCGACTTTTGCCCTATCTCCTAACATTGTAAAAGTCGACGCGCGACGTCGCCTTTCAAAACGCGACGTCGACTTTTTTCGTCGCGCGTGGCCTTTTGGTTTACAAAAATGCGCATGTCTGGGGAGCATGTATTACTATAATGTTCACAGCTGTGGTTTTCGATTCTTGTAGCTCCTGACCGGTGTTGGTAATTTGGTGAGAATTTACTGCAAGGTAGCAAGAATGACAAGATATTTTGCATGCATGGAGACTATGTACAACATAATATATTTGTTTCGCTGTCTGAAATGTTTTTTTTTTGCTAATTAATTTTCGAACACTGGTACATGTATTCCACAAAATGCACACCCCTCAATCGAGAGGACAATTCGCATCTATTAGCTTGTCAATGTGTTACTATTTTGCCGGACTAATACGTAAATTAAATTCAAGTTTCCAATAATGAACAAAAGCGTATGTAAGTAACTATTTTGCAGGATTAACAGTAACGACTGGAAAACAGAGGGGAAATAATTAATCGCTTGTGTAGCTCAATGGAACTGTGAGATCTTACATTCTGGAGACATCCTGATGAATGTCTCCTGATAAAACACGACACGTTGCATTTTATCTCGAATCATACAACCCGTTAATAGTAAGGTTTTGTTTTCTGCCATTTTAGACTAGTGACTATATGCTGTCAAAGTAAAGGTGAGGTGTGGGGTCATTTTACTTTCGTTTTCGGCCGGAAAACAGTAAGATCCCACATTTCCGTTGAGCCTCACAAGCTATTAATTAGTTTTTCTCTGTTTTCCAGTCGTTAATGTTACTCCTGCAAAACTGTTACTTACATAAGCTTTTGGTTCATTATTGGAAACTTGAATTTATTTTACGTATTAGTCCGGCGAAATATGAACACATTGACAAGCTAATAGATGCGTATTGTCCTCGCGATGGAGGGGTGTGCATTTTGTGGAACACAGGTACCAGTGTTCGAAAATTAATCAGCAATATAACATATCTGACAGCGAAACAAATAAATTATGTGGTACATAGTCTCCATGTATGTTAAATATCTTGCCATTCTTGCTTTGTTGCAGTAAATTCTCAGCAAATTACCAACACCGGTCAGAAGCTACAAGGATCGGAAATCGCAGATGTGAACATTTTTTTATTTTTTTTTCGTTCGAAATTAACACCCCAAATCACAATACAACGAAACAATACGAGACAGAACACGACTATATCATACGATACAATACAATAAAATGCAAAATAATACCATACATTACAATACATTATATTACAATTCAACATATTACAACTCAATACATTACAAAACAATACAATTCTAAACAATACCATAGCGTACGATGAAATATACCATAATACAACACATCACAGTACAAACACACATACACCTTTACATAAAAGAAGAAAGTTAATAAAGATTGTGAATTTTATATAATACGTTTGTATAACGTATAGTGGCAAACTTCAATTGATAATTTGATTGATAATTTATTGTGTCTCGTGAACAATATGGAATACATGCTCCCCAGACATGCGCACTTTTGTAAACCAAAAGGCGACGCGCGACGGAAAAAGTCGACGTCGCGTTTTGAAAGGCGACGTCGCCCTCTCCGTCGCGCGTCGCCTTTTACAATGTTAGGAGATCGGGCAAAAGTCAACGTCGACTTTTGAAACACGACGCCGAGTTTTGGCCTATCTCTCTAACATTATAAAACCCGACGCACGACGCGCGACGGAGAGGGCGACGTCGCCTTTTAAAACGCGACGGCGACTTTTTCCGTCGCGCGTCGAGTTTTGATTCTTCAAAAAGGCGACGCACGACGCGCGACGCGAAAAGTCGACGTCGTGTTTTGAAAAGCGACGTCGCCCTCTCCGTCGCGCGTCGCGCGTCGATTTTTTTACAATGCTAAGAGATAGGCCAAAAGACGACGTCGACTTTTGAAACACGACGTCGAGTTTTGGCCTATCTCTTTAACATTGTTAAAGTCGACGCGCGACGCGCGACGGAAAGGGCGACGTCGCGTTTCAAAACACGACGTCGTCTTTTCGCGTCGCGCGTCGTGAGTAGTAGGGAGCCGGCATTTCAGAGCCCCTTTTCCAGGGAGGTAACTCTTGGTCTGCTTTTTCCGCCAGGGGGTGCCACCAGTCCCGCATGACGTTACTTCCGGTCTGGGTGAATGGAGCGTGACCTGTGAACTGTATGACGTCACTTCCGGTCTGGGTGAATGGGGCGTGACCTGTGAACATGATAGGATATGTACTGACCTGTCTGTGGGGACTCAATGTCGTTCATCTCCGTGTCTTTTCGGTGAGAGGAACATGTACTGGGGTTTTCCCCACAATGTCGTTCACCTCACCTCCTCTTCGGTCAGGTCCGTGTCTTTTCGGTGAGGTCCGTGGGAACATGATAGGAGATGTACTGACTTGTCTGTGGGTTTTTCCCACAATGTCGTTCACCTCCGTGTGTCTTCGGTCACCTCCGTGTCTTTTCGGTGAGGTCCGTGAAGATGTGACCGAAAGATGTGACGGAGGTGTGCGAAGAGACACGGAGATCACCGAAAAGACCCGAATGTCATCACCGAAGAGTTACGGAGGTGACCGAAAAGACACGGAGGTGACCGAAGACACACGGCGGTCACCGAAAACACCCGAATGTCATCACCGAAGAGTTACGGAGGTGACCGAAAAGACACGGAGGTGACCGAAGACACACGGACGTTACCGAATAGACCCGAATGTCACGAAAAAACGTATAAAAGTGGAAATTTTTAGGGGTATTGCTGCATTCATTGGCCTGCCGAACGGAGCTATCTCACCAGCCTTTCTGACCAGCCTACCTGACCAGCCTGAACCACTCTGACGACAGGAGCTACTTGCCTGAACCTCACCAGCCTGAGCCTGCCTCACCAGTGCAACTTCACCAGTCTATCTCACCATAGCAGCTACTGACCTGACCAGCCTGAGCCAACAGTCATGGACTCATCTCACCGAGCTAAGCTTCTACAGCACCGTATTCGCCTCGTTGATGAGATGCAGCATGTGGCCGATATATGTGATCTGCTTATGGTGGAAAACATAATCCTTAAACACGGTGTCGAAGATATCATGGCGGAGAAGACCACTTCGCGACAAAACAGAGCCCTCATCGACGATCTACTGCGCCGTGGGCCCTTAGCATTTCAAGCCTTCGTGGAGGCGCTGAAGAAGACGGGAAATGAAGGAATAGCAGATCTACTTCAAGCCCAGGATTCAGAAGATAATATCTTAGTCATGGACATGGACATCGCCGAAGGGCGTACAGCTACCAAACGTACGCACCAAGAGTCCGGTCTACCTGCCAAACCTGGTCCACCTACCAAACGACCCCGACTAACACCTTTAGAAATACCTCAGCAAGTGCTTCAGCCAGTGCCCCAGCAAGTGCCTGAGCAAGCGACGGAAGAGGTGCTACTTCCTATGTCTGTGCAGGAGATCAATGACATTATCCAGCAGGCCTACCAGGCGGCCCAGACGAACACTTGGGAGCTCTCTCCCTATTTAACTGTGAGTGTCAAAGAAGAGAAAGTGCATTTTAACGCACCGGCCTGGGACGACAAACCACCTAAGCATATCGCCTTGACGTTGGACACCTGGATAAGAGTACAGGCCATTTATTACGCCGTCGATGCGGTCATTGACCACCAGGGGAGCGACGAAGCGAAATTTTATGTGGGTGACGACATCTTTCTCACCTGTTCTATGTTCAACAACATGCTGCTGGTGCATATTCGTAAATGGAAGTTGAGGGCGGATACGCAAAAGCGTATTCCTTTACCTCAGGGCGTCACCCTGCAAATACCTGAGTGGTGGAAGCTGGAGAGTCTCACAGCTGAAATTCATGAAGTCCTGTCTGACCAGGTGATTCAGTATATTTATAAGAAGTACATCGACACATTCCTGGATCATCTCAGACCCCGCATTCGACACTTGCGTATTCAGCAATGTGCAGGCTGTGGGAACAAGAACGGACTCTTCAACACGCATACGTGTATGGACAATAGTATACCATCAGACGCGCTCATGACTGAGGGACTACAGGCCGTTAACGAGGTGCAAATTGCCGAGACATTGCAAGCTGCCTGTCCACCCAGAATTCCACGTGAACAGATTGCCACCTTCATCTACGTGCACCAGGGGCAGAAAGACAATGACGAGTTCAAACAAGTCTTGTTGCATAAATATTGAACATTTCACACAAGTCTTGTTGCATAAACATTCACACATCACCGTATTCCAGATGTGCATTCAGATCGGGGTACAGTTGCCAACATGTATTATTTACGCTTTATCGAAGAATGGAGAACTGCCCTTGAAGATCGTAAGAAGGTTGGTGCGCTGTTGATAGATTTATCAAAAGCGTTTGATTGTTTACCGCATCACCTGCTTGTCGCCAAACTTACGGCTTACGGAATGACAGAAAATGCGGCAAATCTCCTCTGCAGTTACCTTACAGATCGTAAGCAACGAGTGAAAGTGTCAGCAACTGTCAGTGATTGGGAAAGAATCATGAAAGGGGTACCACAGGGTTCGGTCTTGGGGCCTGCCCTTTTCAACATTTACATAAATGACATTTTCGCCTTCATCAAACCTACCTCTCTTCATAATTACGCGGATGACAATACTTTACTGGCTTGTGCGGACTCAAAAGACAATGTGAAAAAACGCTTATCGGATGACGGGGAAAATGTTGTGAAATGGTGTGAAAACAACTATATGGAGGCGAATCCATCAAAATTCCATGCCATCTATGCGAATGAACCAGCTGAAGACTTCAGTATCAACATAGGAAACACTACTGTCCCAGGTGAAGACTCAGTGAAACTCTTAGGTGTAAACTTGGACAACAAATTGAATTTTAACGAACATATCAAGCAGATCTGTCGTAAGGCTGGAAGACAAATAAACGTTTTATGTAGACTAAGGAAGTTTTTAGATATACCAACCAAACTTTTAATCTACAAGTCTTTTATAACCAGTAATTTTAATTATTGCCCAATTGTTTGGCACTCCTGTGGGAAGGTAAACACGAAGAAACTTGAAAAAATACAAAAGCGGGCCTTACGTTTTGTTTTTAATGACTTTGATTCCTCATATGAGCAACTACTTATTAAAGCTAACATGCCTACATTGGAAGTAGCTAGATATCGATATATAGCCCTAGAAGTCTACAAGATTTTAGATGGAAACTGTCCCACTTTTATGACTGACTTTGTACGGCCAAAGACTGTTCATTATTCGTTGAGGAGAGGCGTACAAATTGAGCAACCTCGTGTGAGGACATCGACTTGGGGACTAAACTCTTTTACATACTCTGCTGCTCAGATCTGGAACCAGTTACCGCTCGATGTAAAAAATAGCCTAATGTCTTTTAAGAAACTTTTAAAAACATGGAATGGTCCCAAGTGTAAATGCAATGTCTGTGATATTTGACCAAACACTTTATTATGTTATTAGTTTTTTCTTCCTTGATTCTGTTTTAAATGTATTATCATGGACTTTTAAATCTCTCACTTTGAGTAGTATATAATTTGCCCTTTTTGACGTAAATGGTGTAGTATTCACTGTAATTTTGATCTCTTTGTTGTATATATACATTTTTTTTTTTTTTATTAATTCTCCTTACCATTTTATTTATCTTAATTCGTAATACTTATTTCAAAACGGAAAATTACTTTTATGACCTCACATTAATTGGTTTTACACTCGCCTGGCGCTTTCATCTACCTTATTTATATTTCTAATTCTGGCGCCCCCGGTCATTAAATTTTACTTCTTATCTCATTGTAAATAACTTGTATTGTTTAATCATCGTTTAGTCATCTTTCTTTATACTCGCCTGACTGGCGATCTCGGTTATTTTAATTAATCTCATTGTATATATCATTATTGTTTTACTCATCATGTTATTTTAATCACCTCTCGGTGATATTAGCTTCACAGCTACTGTTTTCTGTAACAAAACCGAGACTAAATAAAGTTTGTATTGTATTGTATTCCTACATTCTATGTTCATTCTATGTTCATTCTATGTTCATTCTATGTTCATTTAAGCGCCTTGATAGCGTATAATTGTATTAAAAAAATCAACACCAAGAGTCTACTGTGGTGAAGACCTTATGTTCATTCTACTGTGTTAATAAAAATATTAGAAATTCAAATGTGTGTTAGTGTTCACTCTATGCAAAGGGGGTATTGGTGTGGGAGCTGGTGTTTTTGTGCTTTTTAGTTAGAAAATTTCTTCCCTTTCGGGTGTAATTAGGGTGGCCCTAAAAAGGGCCTTTGGAAAGAACAGCGGTTGGTCATCACACTGTTACGGGCGGAATATTTTTTTCACGCCTGATACCCATCCCCGACACACAGGGCATCGCATCTTCAAATGAAGCTCCTCTGTCTCTGCGCACTGGCACGAACCCGCTATGCATGTTAAGCTTAGCAAGCATTCACCACATAGGCACAGGTGACCACAAGGAAAAAAGGCGTACATCGTTTCATCGTCTTGACACACGGTACAGGTGGATCTCTTCTGTTCCCTAGCCAGTTGTAGGCGTAATGTAGACTTTTCGTCTTCTAATTCATCAAGCTGTTGGCTCAGGTGGCTGATCTCTTGTAAGGGTGTTGTCATTCCTGTTGCGGTGGCGGTCGTTGTGGTAGCCGTCGTTGTGGTAGCCGCCTGAGTCGCCGCTGTAGTTGCTGGGGGTCTACTACTGTTTAACCACTCCACCGCTGGTACATCTTCATCGTCTGTTGCCTCATCATCATCTTCTTCCTGCACAGCGTCCCTTATTTCTCTATCTTGTTGTGCGCCTCTCACCCTCAAAGCTTCAGCAATATGAGCTTCATGAACACGCTGCAAGCTCGTAATGATTGTAACATGTTCGTTGTCTTCTCCGTTCGAGCGAATCCGTTCTCTATGTTCTCTAGGATCTTGTTGCCCCGTGTTCATTGCGTTGAAAAGTGCCCGTCTACTAGGATTAGCCATGATGCAGTTGAATGAATGGATAGCTGACGAGACACTGCGCGCTTTTTATAGTATAACCGTAGAGCGCCCGTATGAGGGCGCGGACGTCATCGAAATCTTCACACTGAAACCATTGTGCCTGCTCAGGCCCGCTGAAATTTTGTGTTTCTTTTCCATCTTCAAACCGGTCTCATTTTGCAATAAATGCGAGTTGACGTGTAAAACTTATTTAAACTTGAACTTTGGGAACTTATAGTGTATCGCTGAAAAATTCAGAAGGCTGGCGGCAGGCTAAAACTATATTTTTAATCATTTTGTCGATTTTAGACCCGTATGGTTATGGGTGTGGTTGTGTGGAAAACCCGGTAAATTTGAAATAAATCGGCTTACCCTCCGTAAAAACACTTTAGGTGTGTTCCTCACATCCTTATAATGTCACCCTGAAAATTTGAGCAGGTTTAACGATGAAAAAGTAGGAATTTTTGTCCTATCACTCTTGCTACGGTAACACAGCCATTGACACGCATAGCTGTACACACATTCGGCTCCATATTGTATAGTGCTGTGTTACCGTAGCAAGAGTGATAGGACAAAAATTCATACTTTTTCATCGTTAAACCTGCTCAAATTTTCAGGGTGACATTATAAGGATGTGAGGAACACACCTAAAGTGTTTTTACGGGGGGTAAGCCGATTTATTTCAAATTTACCGGGTTTTCTACATAACCACACCCATAACCATACGGGTCTAAAATCGACAAAATGATTAAAAATATAGTTTTAGCCTGCCGCCAGCCTTCTGAATTTTTCAGCGATACACTATAAGTTCCCAAAGTTCAAATTTAAATAAGTTTTACACGTCAACTCGCATTTATTGCAAAATGAGACCGGTTTAAAGATGGAAAAGAAACACGAAATTTCAGCGGGCCTGAGCAGGCACCATGGTTTCACTGTGAAGATTTCGATGACGTCCGCGCCCTCATACGGGCGCTCTACGGTTATACTATAAAAAGCGCGCAGTGTCGTCTGCTATCCATTCATTTTGAACTACATCATGGCTCAACACATGGATATTGATGGGGTGCACAATATTATTAACGAGTCGTGGCTTGACAACATATTAGAAGATCCTGTGTTAAATGTGATGATTTTAATCAACGTCACAAAACATTGTTGCAGAAACTTATAAAATAGGGCTATTCCATCAAGCGCCTTCACTCAAAGTTTCTCAAATTTGGCGATACATATCGCATGCTGATAGCAAAATACGAACGTAGCGTGCAAGATCTATGGCGCTACGTTTCGTAACTTGTAATTCCGCTTAACCCGGGGCTAGGGCCGTATGAACCCATGTACTTCAAGATCCTCATGGTACTCATATGAACAGTCACAATCAAAGCGTGACTGAGATACATCTTTTTTTTTTTTTAGATGACGACTCTATAATGAATATTATGGATTAAGAATACTGATCAGCGATACGGATTTGATATTTTTGGAACATCATGATGTCTTGCCGGCATCATTGAAAACCGTTGACCGCTTCTCTCTTGCAGGAAACAAGCCTATGTTTATGTATACTATGATTGTCTTTTTGAATTTGGTGCTAATACTGTTATGTGGAAAATGGAATAGGTCTTTGGATTATGGACGCGGATATTCTCTAATGGACGACGGCTGGATTATGAATGACGGACTAGACGCTTGTAATGCAAATATGATGAACAAGAAGACCAGCCGGTAGAGGGCAGCGAGACTTTCACCCCAGTTTCACAACAAAAGCGGCAGTATCTTCACCATGCCACGGGTCAATTCATCGATATTGAAGACGATGAAGAAGGAGAAGAAGAGGCAGCGGATGGAGATGTCACCGCCAATAGTACCTACGACGTACGGCCTGATAGTACCCTCCAACACGAACGGTTTGAACGAGTCCTACAAGATGTGTTCAAACAACATCAAGACCAAGAACAAGACCAAGACCAAGAAGCAACCGGGGAATTCATCGATAGAGTGGACAATAGTCCCTACTGGTGACCTTGATGTGGTGAGTGATAAGGATCTGAAATTACTCCTGATGAAAGGACCTAAATATAGAGAGCCAAGAAGAATAAATCTGAAGGCGGACCAGAAGATAGTCCTGTCTGCATTAGAACAGTACGTTATTGATTGGTCTAAGCGAGAAAAAGTTGAACCTACAGTACTCGCTGATTGGCTGGACCTCACCAAGAGCAAGGTCGTTGAAACAATCCGCCATATTGACAGAAGTTCTCTTCCCCTAGCAAAACAAGTACTGAGAAACCTCAATTCGCAAGAAGTTCTAGCAAATCTCCAGAGTAAATTCGTCATAGTCCCAGCAGACAAAGCTCCGAATAATATAATATTCATATGTAAATATTACTATTACCAGGTGCTGGTTAAAGAATTGAGTGTAGACATATCTTCATCAAATACGTCTACTTACTCCCAAACTGCATTTACTCTGGAAGATTTATTTAACAATCACAAAAAGTTTCTCAAGGAAAGAGGTATTTGTCTTCCAACCAATCATAGCAACATACCAAAAATATACTGGACTCCCAAAATGCATAAATCACCATACAAAGCTAGATTCATAGCTGGTTCTAGAAGCTGCACCACCAAGCTTCTTTCAACCCTATTGACGAGGGCCCTTCAGGAGGTAAAAGCATTTTGGGAAAGGTATTGCGCCACTATTTTCAAGAACTCTGGCGTTGAATGTATGTGGATATTGAAAAACTCAAAATGTCTTACGGAAGAACTTGATGCTAAAGGTCACATACCGTACAGACATGTATCCACATGGGATTTCTCGACTCTCTATACTACAATCCCTCATGAGGACCTTATTGACCGTATAAGTTCATTAATAGTATCTGTGTTCATGAAAACTGATCGTAGATATATTAATGTCGGAAGCCATAAAGCATTCTTTAGCTCGACTACATATAAGAGATATCATTCATGGGATGTTTCTTTGTTTATAGAGTTGCTTGAATTTCTCATTAAAAATATCTATGTGAAATTTGGCAACACAATATATCAGCAGCATATAGGTATTCCAATGGGTACTAATTGTGCACCCCTGTTGGCTGACCTGTATCTGTTCTCTTATGAATATGACTATATGCAGGCGCTTTCAAAAACCGATCCATTCAAAGCCCGTTCCTTCTCATTCACCAAACGCTATATAGACGATCTTCTCGCTGTGGATAATCGCTATATAAATGACGCAGTGAAGGATATATATCCACCTTCACTGGATTTGAAGGAAACTACAGATAGCCCTACAGGCACATCTTATTTAGATCTCTATCTCTACAAAAATGAAGCGGGCATTCTCTCGTCGACTTTATGACAAAAGAGATGATTACAATTTCGACATCGTAAACTATCCCTTTCTGGATAGTAATATTCCAGTGGGACCTGCATATGGCGTATACATATCTCGCTTAGTAGCATTTGCTAGATCCTGTGTTAAATGTGATGATTTTAATCAACGTCACAAAACATTGTTGCAGAAACTTATAAAACAGGGCTATTCCACCAAGCGCCTCCACTCAAAGTTTCTCAAATTTGGCGATACATATCGCATGCTGATAGCAAAATACGAACGTAGCGTGCAAGATCTATGGGCTACGTTTCGTAACATGTATCTAATTCCGCTTAACCCGGGGCTAGGGGCCGTATGAGCCCATGTACTTCAACATCCTCATGGTACTCATATGAACAGTCACAATCAAAGCGTGACTGAGATACATCATTCTTTAGATGACGACTTTACAACGAATATTATGGATTAAGAATACTGATCAGCGATACGGATTTGATATTTTTGGAACATCATGATGTCTTGCCGGCATCATTGAAAACTGTTGACCGCTTCTCTCTTGCAGGAAACAAGCCTATGTTTATGTATACTTTTGTCTTTTTGAATTTGGTGCTAATACTGTTATATGGAAATGGAATAGGTCTTTGGATTATGGACGCGGATATTCTCTAATGGACGACGGCTGGATTATGAATGACGGACTAGACGCTTGTAATAAGTCCCTACGTCTATCCTACCGACGGCGAACAGATTGATCAACTCCTACAAGATGAGTTCGAAGAAGACCAAGAAAAAGAAAAAGAAGAACAAGAAAAAGAACAGATGGCTGTTTTACAGCAGCGATATCTTGAGTACTACTGTACCGAAATAGGAAGACTGGAGCGAGACACAACATGGGGAGCGGCACAGTATTTGCCCTGTGTCCAATGCAGTAGTCGCTACGCCAAATACGCTATATTTCTATGTGGACACCAAGCGTTATGTATTCGCTGTATTCACAAACATGCAGGAAGACCAGTCCCTACGCCCACTTACAAGCCCATAGCGTGTACACTCGTCGCGCTGAAATGTCCCGTGTGTACCCAGAGGCGAGAAAACCTGTTCCGATCGGTGTAATCCCCTTACATCTTCCTAACGGTCCTTATGAGGACCCCCAATTATACTCGAAAGAGCAAGCTTCTAATTAAAAGCACAAAAAACACCAGCTCCTGCACATGCACACACCTAGGTAACAATAGGTAATTAACACTTAGTGAATGGGAACTTCCTACTAACAGCGCCCAGGTAAAATTAAAAAACACTATTAGTATGAATGTACGGTAATAATATACCGAGTAATGCCGGAAAAAGCCGAGTGTAAAATTTTTTGTTGTTGTTGTGACGAGGTGTGGGAGATTGGTAAACATAGAGGAGAGGAGATTGAGATATACCGAGTAGTTCCGGAAAAAGCCGAGTGTGAATTTTTTTTTTGTGAGGTGTGGGAGATTGGTAATCAGAGAGGAGAGGAGATTGAGATATACCGAGTAGTCCCGGAAAAAGCCGAGTGTAAATTTTTTTGTTGTTGTGAGGTGTCGGAGATTGGTAATCATAGAGGAGAGGAGATTTGCATTGGTAGGGTCTAGGAGCAATTGTTATAAGTGCTGTTTTGAAGGCTAGGGGTTTGCCCTGAAAAGGGACTTTGATGGCAGATTTTTTTGGGGGTTGGAGTTTGGTAATCATAGAATATAGAGGAGAGGAGATTCACCAATGTAGGGCCTGATTTTAATTGAATGTGCCAAGTTAGAAGTCCCCTTTCGTAAGATTGGGGTGGCCCTGAAAAGGGCCGTTAAGGTCAATTTGTTTACCCTGTTTTATTCAGGGGGAGTTTGCCTGTCTACTCCAAACTGGCGGAAAAGTACCGGCCAGGCTGTTGTTGTTCATCGTCATCAGAGTCATCTGGCACCGATGGTAGATGGTCCAGGAATGTAGCCGGTGGAATGCTCGGTAATTCGTCTAAATTGACGAATTCCGGCTGGCGTTGTTGTTGGATCTGTTGTTGCCGCTGTTCTTCATTCAGAGCATCTCTCAGGGCCGAAATCCAATCTTCACCCGTGAATGTCGTGAGCGCTCTGGTCACGGAGTAGTATAACGCCGCCCAGGACAGCGGCGTAAAATTTGTGTTCGACCGTGTCCACCGCTGTATTTCGGCCATCCAAAAAGCTTTGACACTTCTCGCTAGCTTCTCCCTCTGTCGCTTCTCTTTTGCCGCTCCTTTGGTGGTGCTCATTTTCGCAACTCGACTCATGTTGATCTTGATACGTTCTTGACAGCTTGAGAAATATGGTTTGAATGCAGCTTTTCCCCACGCGTCCCCTGGGTTTTATACTGAATATAGAGTAGATTTTCATTGGCTGTTTAAACGGCGCGAACCTCTTTCATTGGTTCTGTCTCCGTCCTCGCCATTGGTTGATATACGGGTCGCTGATTGGCCCAATAAGGCTCGGGTCATGCCTCCTGGGTTAACTTTCAATCCCGTAGCAAATTCCTAGGTTAAATCAATTCGTATCTCTATAACATTACACCCCGAATGATCACGGACTTTGACGAAGGTGGGGCCATGGAAAATAAAAAAAACTATAACGTATACGGGTACGGACTAGCATAGAGAGGCACGAAAAAATTAAACTATAACGTGTACGGCTACGGACTAGGGGTTAATTTAACATGACACTACCGAGTGATCACGGACTTTCACGAAGGGTGAAGGGAGACGGAAAAATAAAACCAGAACGTGTACGGGTACGGATTAGGATAGAGAGACACGAACAAATGAAAAAAATGTAACAGTGTACGGCTACGGACTAGGAGTTAATTATACCCATAGGGGCACATTATAGTATAAAAAATTACCCAACCCCTTATTTTGCAGGAAGTATAGGTTAGTCCACTAGGCACTGACAGGGTGTAGTATAAGCCCCTGCACAGCGATATATACAGGCCTCCCTAGTCGGTGTTTTGTCATTCACCACCATGGGAGCGCACGGAGCAGATGGAGAGCTTGCGTTGTTCCAACTGACCACCAACGTCACCCTGATCGTCCATGACCATCACCTGCAGCTCATCGAAGAACAACCCCGAGAGGTGAAGCTATGTTTAACCCTAGCAGGGTGGACTCTATTGACACGGTTGTTACAGGAAAAAGAGCCCGAAGTCGATTTCATGCACGTGGGAGTGGGTGTCTACCTACGAAGTGGTAGAGATGATTCTTTTTCCCCCCGGTTAGAACAGCGTGGTGGTCCCCATATCACACTCCGTCCTGCATTATGGCAGGCGCTGAAAGCTATTATCCCCGACGTCCACGACTTACTGCACCCCGACGCGAACTCTGTGGCTACCCGAACTCTTACACCTGGCTGCACCCTGTTGTTGTACCCCAAACGAGTGGACCTCATCGATAGCGGACTTAGGTGTTGGTGTACGCCTGAACCCAAAGCGCGCGTCTCTTTGTCACCGGAAGGCTGGACTACCTTGAAACGGGTGTTGTTGGGTGACCTCGACGGTGATAGCATTCACCTGTGTGATGACGTCTACATTTTCCGCGGCGCATTTTTTGCTCGACTCCTCTGTCTGAACGAGGGTGGTTTTACCCTGGACCCTGATCTATGGACGGCCTTGGAAAAAGTAGTCCCCATTGTCGATGAAGTACTATATCTATAGGGCGCACACAGGCTAGAGTGTCAGTGTCTACTCATGAAGCGAGCACACAACAGCGCAACCCAGAGGGGTACGCAGAGGGGGACCCGAAAGGGAATCCGAAAGGGCAGCCAGTGGAGTACCCGCAAGGCCGGCCGGCAGGAATCCACGTGGCGTAAGACTGTGAACAAGGTGTTAACAGATTTGTATTACAACCCAACCAGTCCAGCCGCTTATAGCGCTGTGGGAGCGCTCGCTCGAGCTGCACATTTCCAAGGCATCAGTCGAACTGAAGTTCGAGAATGGTTAAAAACCCAAGACGCTTATAGCTTACATCGAGCAGCCCGACGACATTTTCGCCGTAACCGAGTCATCGTGGGAGGCGTAGACGCACAATGGCAGCCCGATTTGGTCGATATGAGTCGATTTGCTGCCCACAATGATGGACATCGGTACATGTTGACCTGTATCGATATTTTATCCAAGTACGCGCGGGTGCTACCCATCCGGACCAAAACAGGAGAGAATCTGGTACGAGCGTTCCAGCAGATTTTCAAGACGGGACGCAAACCCCTCTATTTGCAAACGGATGAAGGCACAAAATTTCTCAACCGCCACTTTCAAGCCTTTCTTAAGAAACAGAAGGTGTTTTTCTTCCATACGTACAACGAGACCAAAGCCTCTGTGGTGGAACGATTCAATCAAATCTTCAAAGGACGGATGTACAGGTATTTTACCGCCAAAAACACCCGACGGTACATCGATGTGCTACCTCAACTGGTCCAAGGGTACAATCGAGCCTATCATCGCAGTATCCAGCGGGCTCCCCTCGATGTGACGGAACGCAACGAACATCAAGTGCGCCGTACGCTGTACTCGATAGAACCAAGTCCACTCACGTCACCCCGTTACAAACGCGGGGATGTGGTACGGATCAGTAAAGTCAAAGGGCAATTTTTAGAAAAGTTACTTGCCCAACTGGAGTGACGAGCACTTTGTCATCGTTCGCCATAACCCTCGACACCCACACGTCTATCAACTGGAAGATCTACAAGGAGAAACACTGCAAGGCACGTTTTACGAGGCAGAATTACAACCGGTGGTAAAACACGGAAAGACTACTACACGGTGGAAAAGATTTTGAAAACGGAACGTCGACGTGGCATCCCCTATCATTTCGTCAAATGGCAAGGTTGGCCCAGTTCGTTTAATTCCTGGGCCTCAGCCCGTGACATGAAACGGTTATAAATTCTACCTCACATCGCCTACAGCCTTCAGTCTAGGGTTGTACCATGGATAGTGCACATCTGCCCTTACTGCTGCGGACTCGAAAAGGACAAGTCGGTACCGTCGTGTGTCTACTAGTGCTTCTGGGTACCTTATTTGGAGGAGTCTTCTACGATTTGGCGTACCTGATATCCTGTTTCAACCTACCCTCCACTCGTCCAATACCTGCCCCCCAACGTCAAGTGCAATCACCCAACACCACCACCACCGCCATCACCACCACCCCCTCTCCTACTACGCTGCGGAACATTACCAGGGGTCCACCAGGTTCTACAACCCATCCCACTACGCGGTCTAGTCCTCCGCCACCTCTGCGGAACTTCATCCGGGGTCCCCCCGTGTACCTGACTAGTCCTACCCTCAGAAGCGAACCACCTGCATCATCTTCCACAGCACCCAGGGCAAAACCACGGCAACATAGGACTCCCACCACCACCACCACCACCACCACGACGCTAACACCTAGAGTGGGACTAGTACCACGTTTACCACGGCAACGGTACCCGCACGACTACGACCCCCGGTGGGATCCACGACAACGGTGGTGGGCCTCTGAACGCTTGGCGCAAATCACCAAATAAACCTATGGATCCTCGGTGGCAGCATCCCTTCACGTGTCTCATCGCTGGACCGACCGGGTCGGGAAAAACACACTTCGTTCAACGGCTCATCCAACACGGGTCAGCCCTCATTTCACCACCCGTGGCTCGCATCCTGTGGTGTTATGGAGCTTGGCAGCCTGCGTACGAGGAACTGGCACGCATACCTGGACTCACCTTGGTGGAAGGATTACCCCCAAAGGATACCCCAGAAGACACGTTGGTCGTGGTAGACGATCTGATGACCGAAACGGACAGTCGGGTGACGCGTCTCTTTACGAAAGGGAGCCATCATCGTCGGTTGAGCATCATCTACATCGTCCAGAATCTCTTCAGTAAGAACAAAGAGCACAGAAACATCAGTTTGAATGCTCAGTATGTGGTCTTGTTCAAAAACCCCAGAGACGCATCACAAATTATGCACCTGGCGAAACAGATGTACCCTAAAAACACGGCCTTTGTGCGGGAAGCCTTTGAAGATGCCACCCAAGGGGCCCACGGGTATCTGCTCATCGACTTGAAACAAGGAACACCCTCCGCACTTCGATTGCGCACCCACATTTTTCCCGGAGAGTTCCAGACGGTGTACACACCCAAATAAAAGAAGAAGACACAACCCTCTAGCATTCACTTCCTCATCATGTCTGCACGGATACGGAAGCACGCGCCGGCCCTCCGTGTATTACGCAGCGCGCCACCGGAGGTGGGCCGGGCCCTGGTGCCCGGCGCGGACGCAGAATTGGTACGGTGTTCGTGTGAAGTCGCTCATAATGTGTTAAAAGGGAATGTTCCTCTCAGTCCCCTGCAGAAAGGGAAATTGCAACGGCACAAGACGGGTCTCCGACGCTGGTGAAGAAGACGGGAAGTTTAAAGAAAAAGAAACAGGTGTTACAGCGAGGTGGATTTCTCGGGGTACTCCTCGCACCCTTAGCCGCCACCGTACTGGGACCGTTAGTAGGATCCATCTTGGGACGCTAACGTCATGGAACATACGAAAAAAATGATGCTGGTCGAACCTCGACTGTTACAGAGTTTGCAATCACCCTATCCCGTGCCTGCCACGGTGCAACAACTCCAGTCTCTCGACGAAGAGATGAATAGTATACTCCAACGTCGACTACCCGATCACGAGAAAATTCAACTCTACCATCAGACGCTGAACCGGTACAAGACGTTTATGGATCAATATAGGGGTAGTACACCACCAGCACCACTACCAGCAGCGCCAGCACCCACACCGCCATCATCACCTCAGCTGGAAGATGAAGTGTTGGCCAGTGTCCCTAAGGCATTCAAGACCAAGGCTCGTTTATTGTTGGACCGGGTGAAACAGAATCCCGATATGGGTTGGAGCGATCAGGGGAAACTGCTTATTCGAAACCGAGTGGTGCCGGGGTCTCATATCACCGATTTGATCAACGATACGGTGCGCTCTCGCAAACACTCTAATCCACCGGGCTGGGAAGCCTTTGCTCAGGGGTTGAAATTACAACACATATAAGGGAAGTGGGAAGAGGTGCCGACATACTGACTGCGTCATATGACTCCACGGAATAGTCTTCTGGCAAACCTATTCTAAAGCACATACCAAGAATCTAACGATTCGTGATATGTGTTGTATCTCAGGTACGCTTTTATTGTTCCTGTTCATGTGGCAACATGGATGACATGACCACACGGCCCCTAGCACCGGCATAAGCGGTATTAGATACAAATCTAGAGAGCTATGATGGAAATGCTCTGACAACTCGTATACTGGTAATTGGTGAGCTGTTTCGCTGTGACAACTCGTACATTGGAGATTGGTGAGCTGTATCGTCGTCAGATGTAAATGACGGCAATTAACACGAAAGACACACACACCCCTCAAGAATTGGTGGGGAATCCTAACCGTTGGGCCTTTATGCAGCGGACCCAGCAATCGCCGAGTAGACCACCACCACCACCCTCTTCTTGGGAACCGGAGTCACCCCCCAAAACACCTGGAGGGGATTTACCTGGACGGTAGGAATGTGGACTGGTGGATATTCAATACCCTTACTCGTGGTACAACGTGCGAGGCAAAGAAGTATGGTACGAGGTGACCTACGAAGGCAAAGTAAACCGACTGACTCTACCCGAAGGCCAATACGATACCCCCAAGGCGTTCATAGAGGGTCTGACCACATTGTTGAATTATAAATCTCTACGGGTGGTGACGAATAGTTCAAGACCCGTCAAAGCCTATCCCTTCAAGAATCACGTGATCTTCGATTACAACGCACACAACGACAAGGCCTGTATCCTGCTCAGCCCCAACGTGGGTGTGGAACTCAGTCCTAGGCTACAGCAAATGTTAGGTCTCCCTTACGACATCTACGCGGGTCCCACCACCGACACAGGCGATGTTGTGATGGATATGAAAGTGGGTATGTACGTCTACTCGGACGCGGTGGACAGCCATATTGTGGGCGATGTGAACACACCTATGTTACGGGTGGTGCCCATTAAAAAGAAGTATGGCGATCAAGTCATCCAGAGTTTCAACCACATACTCTACCTGCCCGTACGACACACCGATATCAACACGATCACGGTGGATATAAGAGATGACACGGGACGCCCGGTCGCATTCGAACGAGGGAAAGTGGTGCTGACACTTCATTTCCGACAAGCACGTTCTCCTCACTTCGTATAATGTACGTGCCTTACCAGTGCCATACGGCCAGCAATGCCTGATGGGCACGGGACCGCTGGAATTTACCATTGAAAACAAAGATACGGCCTACCTGGATTTAGCCCGCACGTACTTGTACGTGAAAGCCACAATTGTGGACAGAGCCGGGGACCCCATCGGGAACGATGCGGTGGTAGGCCCGGTGAATCTTTGGCTGCACTCCTTGTTCCAACAGGTGGATATCAGTCTGAACGATAAACTCATCAGTACGTCCACCAATACGTACCCATACCGAGCCTACATCGAGACGCTGTTGTCGTACGGAGAAGATGCCAAAAAAACACACTTGCAAGCCTCGCTGTACTACAGGGATACACCCGGAGCCATGGATGTCGTCCCCGCTGTCAATAATGGGTTCGGCCATCGCAGGCAGTTTATAGCCCGTAGCACGTCCGTCGATATGATGGGACGACTGCACGCCGATCTGTTCCTGCAAGACCGCTACATGATGAACGATGTATCCATCAAGATCAAGTTGATCCGTTCCCCACCCACTTTCGCCTTGATGGCCGATGGAGATCATCATAGAAGATGCAGCTCTGTTTGTCCGTACGGTGGATTTGCAACAGGGCGTGTTGGTGAGTCACATGGAAGCCTTATCGAAAAAACCAGCCCTGTACCCCATCCGACGCGTACAGACCAAGGTGTTCTCTGTGCCAGCAGGTACGATGATGGCCAATCGCGAACATTTATTTCTAGGGGATCTCCCTAAACGTCTTACCCTGGCGTGTCTCACCAACACCAGTTTCAATGGACAGTGGGGTGAGAATCCGTTCCACTTTCAACATTTCAACGTCAACTTTTTGGCACTGCACGTGGCCGGCCATCAAATTCCAGCCCGTCCGTTACAACCGGATTTTGGTAACAATCACTATGTGCGGAGCTACCTGAACCTGTTTACAGCCACAGGACAAAACAATCAGGACGAAGGAAATACCATCACTCGACGAGACTTCAGCCGTGGGTACACTTTGTTCGCCTTCGACCTCACCCCAACCTTGGAACACGATCATCAACTGGCCTTGCTCAAGAAAGGAAACTTACGGTTGGAACTGCGTTTCTCCGTCCCTCTACTCCATACCATTAACGTGATTTGCTACGCCGAGTTTGATAACGTCATCACCGTGGATCAGCAAAGAAACGTCCTGTGTGACTACGCCTGCTAGAGTCATGAATACAGAGCAGCTCCAGCGAGATCCTAGGGTACCCTTTCGAGGTGTGTTTCCACGCAATGTGTTTCCCACCACCCCAACCACCCCAGCAGCCTACATCCTGAATACAGACCCTGGTACTCGACCCGGTGAACATTGGGTGGCTGTGTACGTGGACGCCCTGGGCCAAGCCGAATACTTTGATTCCTACGGACTTGCACCCCTGCATCCCGATTTGGTGAAGTTCATGGACGTATCTACTACAGTGAGGCGTTGGAATACTAAAAGATTACAAGGACCCTTGAGTAATGTATGCGGACAGTACTGTGTGTTTTATCTCACTCACCGGAGTAGAGGACATTCTATGCAAACGATCATACAAATGTTTGATGATTATTCTCAAGCCGAAGACCGTGATGTACTCGTATACGACTGGACTGCCTCTCGTTTTAATGTGCATGCCCCATTTCTCTGGTTGTCTTAATTGATTCAATGCACTGCGCGGTGTTCTTATTGTTTTTTGTTATGACGTTGTTGTTCTGACGTTTATTGATGTTCAATAAAAAATTCATAAAAACACAAGTGATGTGTTTGACTTTTTTTATTCAAGTGAACAAGAATGTATAGAATATGTACAAAAGAATACAGGTGGTGTGTAAAAACTGTCAGAGCGTGGGATTCGAACCCACGCCCTGCACTTAGGACTGGCGACCCTTCTGACTTTTTTACAGTACTAGTTTTAACTCATATCATGAAAAGTATATCAAATGTCATAGTTTCACAAGTCCAGGTAAGTGGTACTGATGCCATCGGGAAGGACTTTCCGCTTGGGGTAGAAGAAGGTGAAGGCGTCTCGTTGCTGGATGTACGTCCGCATCTGGTGGTCCACGACCCGAAATCCTCTGTTAGTCCCACTTGCACTGGCCTGGCTTTGCAGCACGTTCAGGTACAAGGCTTTGTCGATGGCCGGATCGCGCCGGTTCACCCTTTTGCAGCTAAACTTATTTTGGTCTCCACCGTAACAGTAATACGTCTTCGAGGAGAGAGCAATCATGGCATCCCCACTCCACTCCAACTTGAAGAGGCCCGGCGTCCGCTTGTCGTACTGGTAATGGTCACGTCGAGGTAGCCACTGGTCCCGTTCCGCCTCATACTGTGCACGTAACTCGGGTTTGACCAGAGACTCCCAATCCGCATTAGACACGGCCATGTAAGCAGAGTCTGTATCCATCTCCATGAGTTGCCAGTCTGATGGATTATAATACACACCCATGAAATCATACAAAAACTGGAGCATCCTCAGCTTGGCCTCCTGGTATACCATACATCCAATCTGGAGGGGTAGGTTGTAACGGATAGTCTTTTTGGCTAAAGTGATTTCATACGTGTCGTCGTCGATGGCCTCCACGGACCGAAACAGAGGAGAATTGACCTTTTTGCGGGCTTGTTGGGTGGTACAGATGTTCACGTTCACGTGCTTATCTTGGTTAGTGACCGTTTTGCCATAATAGCCATTGCCCGTGAGCTTCCACGATTCACCGATGATGGCATTACACGGATCTTAATCACCTTGACGACGGGCAGACGTGACGATGTCGGCATTCCCCGCAAAACAGGCATTGGGTACGTACTGTAAGACTTGGTACACGCGCGTGCCTTCCAGACCGTGGCTGATGTACCACTGTAGTAGCGGAGTGCCCAGCAAGATTTTCTCTGCCCACATACTGCCAATCAACATCCGTCGAGGTCGAGGCAAACACTCGTGTTGCTCAGAATAGGCACCCATGGTGTCTCCAATGTCATCCCGACCCACCAGCGTGTTCTTGAAAATAGGTGGGCACTGGGCGAAGAGTGGCTTGAGAGCGTCGGGAACATGCAGGTCGCATTTCACAAAGCCGTAGAGGTCCCCGGAACGAATGGCGTCGAACATCTGTGGCAGACTCAGGAGTCGCCGACGACTGAGAGGGTACTCGCGCGCTTTAAGGAAATGGCGTAAATGTGGGAGGGCCTGGCACATGATGTGAAATTCACACTCCCACATTTCGATGAGGTGGTATCCCCTCTTTTTGATGTAATCGCCGTTCTCCTGGACTTCTTCCCGTAATTCTTCCGCCGATTTCCCACGTCGTTGGTTGAAGCGTCCAGCGCTGAAATGACATTCGTGGCCGTGCCAATAGCATCCATAAAACTGGAATACGGTCGGTGTTCTACCCACAAGGGCAAACCCATCGACGGGGAGTCGACGATCTCCTATGCGCTTCTCTGTGGCGTTGGTCTGATGGCGTATGGAAATTCCCCGTCGATAGGCTTCCCAGTCCAACCACTGGTCGGCGAGATGTTTGTAGGGGGTGCGTTGCGGTGTGAAATGTTGACCTTCCGCCAACCAGCGCGTATAATGACCGCTGGGCATGGGCTGGGCAAGAGACCACAAGTACAGGGCATTGGCATCGAATCCGATGATCTTAGCACAGGGTTTCGCACCGGGGAGAGTGGTGACGTCCTTCTCGTGGTTGCGGTGAAAAATAAGACTGGGTCCGCCCACGATGTTCTGTTTTAGACAATCATACATGTCCGCGTCTTTTTGCTGTATCAGCGAGAAGTACGTAGGACAAACTTGAAAGAGATGGCGAAGCGCCAGACCCGGTAAACTTAAGCACTCCTTGAATATGTCGACGTGCATCTCACGACGAAAGAGTTGAACCATTTTCTCGGCCGCTTCGAGGAAAGGAGCCACATCTAAGTTATTATACCATATCAGGAAATCTCGCAAGGTCTGCATGTGTTGGTCGTTCCCTACCTGCTGTAGTTCCCGGTACGTGTCTTCCGAACATTCCACTTGCTTCAAATCGTCAGAGAACGCGTCCCGGGGTGGCAACTGTGTTTCCTCCAAGCGGTCGAGCGTCGATATATACGTGTAAGGGAACCTCCCTGTAACCGCTAGGTAAACCTAGGGTGGGGGAAACGCAGGTCTGTCGTTTGCACGCACACAGGGAATCGTGGTTATGGTCGGTTTCATGCACCTTCGCACGCAATGAAGAAGTGAACAGGAGTCGAACCATGGAATCTACAGAAGCCCTTTATTCGTTGGCTCCGTGAAACTGTCGAAAAAGGAAACGAAATACAGTTACACAACGCAAAAGTTTGGCTTCAAGTAGAAAGAACAATAATGTTTACAAAAGAGTGTATCGAAATTTGGACCCTCTATCAGCATACAATTTGTTGCTCTAAATCACAAATATCTGCAGCTATTGTCGATAAACCAAAGTCGTATAGCTTTCCCACAATAAGCAGAACAATTAATGAAGATAATAATATGCCACTCACCACCTTGGGTCCTCCAATATCCTTCTAAAGTCGCAAATAGGTGCTCTGATTTCACACTTGTTCCCTCGTGGTTTCCAAAGTGCGCGCCACAACAGATTCGGTACAGACGCAGGGGAAACTACTCTCAGTGGCGAAAACTATAATATATCATTAAGGTCTACATTATGTTCAGCTAACATAACATACCTCCTCAAAATTAGGTGGATCTAATTTTCTTCAACATACCTAAGATCCTTCTAGTACTAGCACTAGTTTCTGAATCGGGCGCTCTAAGTAGGCAATGGGTTGCGCACGCTTGCCCTTGGCGTTTAAGTTTGGGCTGCCAACTGCCAGTTTCACTTTACGAACATGGCCGTCGTCATCAACGGATGTCTCGTGCACACGAGCTAAGCGCCATCTATTGCGTGGAAGATCATCTTTGATGAGCACCAAATCATCAATTTTCAAGTCTCGTCGATGTCTGTTCCATTTCTGCCTTGTTTGCAACGACTGTAGATACTCTCTTCGCCAACGGTACCAAAATTCGTTTGCCAACTGTTGTACTCTACGCCAACGTTTCTTGGAGTACATGTCAGCATTCTGGAACTGACCAGGTGGAGGGAGTATGATGCTCGATTTCATAGTTAAGAGGTGATTTGGAGTCAATGGTTCCAACGATGTGGGATCATTCAGATTCTCGCAGGTGAGTGGTCGACTGTTGACCGTCGCAGCAGCTTCGTGCATCAATGTACGGAGACACTCATCATCAAGCTGTAACCCTGATTGTCGTAGTTGTCCTGTCAACACACGACGCACCGTCCGAATCTGACGTTCCCACACGCCTCCCATGTGGCTAGCAGAGGGGACGTGTTTTCGAAACACAAAGTAATCGCAGGACTCCTTCAAGAGAAAGTCTCCAACTCGAGAGTGCTCTATGTCCTCAAATGCTTCTCGAAGTTCTCGTTCGGCTCCGACGAAGTTCGTTCCGCAATCGGATCTGAGCTGTCTAATTGGTCCTCGCAAACCAATGAAGCGCCGGAGAGCATTGATAAATGATGCAGTATCCAGTGAATTCGCTGTCTCAATATGCACTGCACGAGAGACCATACACGTGAATAGTACGCCGTAGCGTTTTAGCTCCCTACGTCCTTCCCGTATCAACCATGGACCAAAGAGATCTACTGCGCAATATGTGAAAGGTGGTGCAGGTTCGGTTCTGTCTTCCGGCAAGTCAGACATCTTCTGTTCTTGAGAAGAGCTGTGCAGCTTCCTGCAGTCCACGCATTTCGAGATCAGATGGGTGACTGCTGAACTACACCCGATAATCCAAAATCCATTCTCTCGAATGGCATTGATGGTCATGCCTCTACCTTGATGACCTGTTCGCTCATGAAAGTGGCGTATCACCAGTGTGCTGATGTGGTGATGTCACGGAAGAATCACTGGATGCTTGTTGTTAAGAGGTAAGGTCGAACGCTTGAGGCGCCCACCAACTCGCAGAATGCCATCGTTATCCAGGTGAGGGTCCAAACGAAATAATGAGCTGGCTCCCTTCAGCGCTGTCCGTCGATCGCTGTTTGAGGTCTCATCTGACCCTCCAGCCTTCAGTAATTGCAGAGCGGTTATCTCATCTTTGAATGTCTCATGTTGAACGAGTCGTAGAATCTCTAATTCTGGCCTTTGGATCTCGTCAACAGATACTGGTTGGTATGGCAACTTAGTCTTGTCGGTACTCTTAGCACGTGCATGCAGCAGTGTTTTCAGTTTCAGGCAAACCGCGACTGCTCTTTTCATACGGAACCAGTTTGAGAAGTAAGCAATTACAACGCATATAAGGGAAGTGGGAAGAGGTGCCGACATACTGACAGAGTCACATGATCTCACAGTATAGTCTTCTGGTTAACTTATCCTAAAGCACATACCAAGAATCTAACGATTCGTGATATGTGTTGTATCTCAGGTACGCTTTTATTGTACCTGTTCATGTGGCAACTTGGATGACATGACCACACGGCCTCTAGCACCGGCATAAGCGGTATTAGATACAAATCTAGAGAGCTATGATGGAAATGCTCTGACAACTCGAATATTGGTCTCTCAAGCTCGAAAGAGGCAGTAGGCGATTCAGTTTGTGTTGCAGCTGTAGTAACTTTCCTTACTTCAGGATCTTCTGGGTTAATCAAGTATTCGGATACTTTGTTGTCACATTGAGGCAAGTCACCGCTCCAAAGGAAGTTGGGACCGTCTAACCATATGGAACGAGTTATCAGTTCCTCCACTTCCACACCGCGGGAGGCAACATCCGCCGGATTGAGACTGGTAGGCACATATCTCCATTGAGATGGATCAGTAATATCTCGGATCTGTTGAATCCGGTTGGCAACGAATGTCTGGAACCTGCGTGCATTGTTGTTGATCTAACCAAGGACTACCTTGCTATCCGTCCAGAACATTTCATTTATATTGTCCAATCTGAGTTCACGCTTCAGCAGCTGGCTCACTTTGGTAGATACAACGGCTGCCGTAAGCTCGAGGCGAGGGATCGTAATTTGACGAAGGGGAGTAACCCTGGCCTTTCCCATCACGAAGGCATAATGCACTCGACCGCTGTCGTCCATCTGTCGCAGGTAGGAGCATTGTCCGTAGCCGGTCGTACTGGCATCTGAGAAATGATGAAGCTCTGTAACTTCAACCTTCCCAAATTCTGCAGGTTTGAAACATCTTAGGATTTCAACATCCTGGAGAGAGAGTAAGCGATTTCTCCAACGTTCCCATGGCGATCGCAGTTCTTCAGATAGTGGAGCGTCCCAATCAGTATTATCTCTACACATCTGTTGTAGTAGCTGTTTGCCTATCAGCATCACTGGGGCGAGAAATCCAAGAGGATCGAAAACGGAGCTCACAGTGGAAAGGACTCCTCGACGTGTGAATGGTTGATCCTTTAAGGTGATGCGAAACTGGAAGGTGTCTGACGAAACACACCAGTGCACTCCAAGGGCTCTCTCTATGGGCAACGAGTCGAAGGTAAGATCGAGTTCCTGAAGTCCCTTCGCTTGATCCTCTGGCGGAATGGATGCTATTACGTCCTTTGAGTTGGAAATGAATTTGTGAAGGCGCAGACCACCATTGGCACACAGTTTCTTAGTTTGGTCGATCAGAGTGATGGCTTCTTGCACTGAGGGGACGGACTTCAAGCCGTCATCAACATAAAAGTCTCTGTGCAAGTCTGCAGCCTCTTTCCCAAATTCAGATTCATTGTCCTTGGCAGTCTGTTTCAAGCCAAAATTGGCACATCCTGCGGAAGACGTTGTGCCAAAGAGGTGCACTGTCATACGATACTCGGCTGGGTCTTTTTGGTGATCTCCATTTGGCCACCACAAAAACCTGAGTAAGTCTCTGTGTCCTTCGCACACTCGGAACTGAAAGAACATTTGTTCAATGTCGCACATGAACGCTATGTGCTCCAAACGGAATCTGCAGAGAACTCCAACAAGGGCGTTTGTCAAGTCTGTCGTGACTGAGGTACATCATTTTTAGATGACGACTCTATAACGAATATTATGGATTAAGAATACTGATCAGCGATACGGATTTGATATTTTGGAACATCATGATGTCTTGCCGGCATCATTGAAAAATTGTTGACCGCTTCTCTTGCAGGAAACAAGCCTATGTTTATGTATACTTTTGTCTTTTTGAATTTGGTGCTAATACTGTTATATGGAAATGGAATAGGTCTTTGGATTATGGACGCGGATATTCTCTAATGGACGACGGCTGGATTATGAATGACGGACTAGACGCTTGTAATTGCAGCAGTAGGTCATTCAACGATTGTCCTTGGTACCTCGCACTGCAATCGAATACCACCCGGATTTTGTCCCGTTTTTTCGGATGGTAGACGCCATGATGTGGAATATACCAGATAGTTCCATCGTCTTTGAGTAAGTTATCATCAGTCACTTGTTCAGCGTACCCACTGTCAATGACGTTTTGTACAAAGTTAACATAGTCCTTCTGGTAATGCGGGTCTTGCACAAATCGCTTTTTCAACTGTTTCAACCGATGAGCTGCTACAGCCTTGTTGTTTGGCAGCTTGAGATTGTGTTCCTTAAACGGCAATGGCATCTCATAATGCTTGTCTTCCAGAAGACGAATACCATCCGTGACCTTGTTCAAAAACAAACGGTCTTCATGAGAAAACGATCCTTCACATGGCTGTTGCTCACAAAAGTCCAATTCCATCATCCGTACTACTGTCATGGGATTGATGGCCTCTTTGATCACTGTCCGGACAGAGAATACGCCTTGGCTTGAAGAATTCTCGCTATGCTCCGTGGTCAGGATTCGATGGCTTGTGCCTATTGGATCATCATCATATTCAGCCTTGTTTTGATCCACAATTCCGACGATACCCCAACCAAGGTCTGTGCGTTGTCCATACGGCTCATCACCAACTGGTACTCTGATACTTTTGTCTTTTTGAATTTGGTGCTAATACTGTTATATGGAAATGGAATAGGTCTTTGGATTATGGACGCGGATATTCTCTAATGGACGACGGCTGGATTATGAATGACGGACTAGACGCTTGTAATCTCGAGGTGCCAGCGCACGTGAACAGTTGTATCCTATCAACAATCCAACTTCCACATCTTGAAGTGGTACCAACTGATCTGCTATACAATCGAGGTGTGGCCATTGGCTAGCAACATCCGGAGTAGGTATATGAGAGCGATTCGCAGGCATGATTCCCCTTGTATACGCAGACGGGAGAGGAATCCGTCGGTTGCTGTCATATCCTCGCACCAATAAGCCATCTATTCGGCGACTTTCGATCAGCTGTTCCTTTGAGGACATTGCTGATAAAGACAATTTCACTGCCTGTCCTTTCGTGCCAAGAGAATCACATGTTTCATCAAGTATAAATGTGGTGTCTGACTGGGTGTCGAGTAGTGCGTAGACCAGTCTTTCAGTCTCTGGATGGTCCTTGTGCGACAACCACACTGGCACGATCATTGAACATTTGTCACTGTTCCCGGTATTGTTCATGTGACTAATTCCCGCTTGAGTAACACTTGAGGTTCGAGACCTTTGTTTTTCACTGTCAGATTGACTGGACGCTTGCGGTTCACGCATATCTCCATGGAGAGAAGTAGGGTGTAGTTTAGCACAAATCGTACAAGTTCGTCGTTTTCTGCATTGCTTGGATCGATGGCCTTTCATCAGACAACCAAAGCAGAGGCCTTGACCCTTCGCATACTCTTTCCTTTCTGCCAGAGACTTGGCGAGGAAAGTCGAACAGTCGTCGAGCTGGTGCTCTCGTTTGCAGAGATAACACGATTTTGTCACTTGTTTGCTTGATTTGGCATCGTTATCACGTTCAGGTTTCCTAGTTTCGGTTGAGAAAGAGCTTGCTCCAGGTGAGCGCCTTTGCTCATATCTGCCTTGTGGCTTGTCCATGGTATTCCGCTTGTCGTTGCCTTTTAGCGCATGAGAAGAAGTTATTGGGTGACATGCTATGTTTGTTTCCTTCGTGATAAAGGACACAAATTCGCTGAACGGCGGAAATCTGCAGAGTCGTTCCTTCCATTCAGCTACAACACGGTTCCAACGTAGAACTAACCAGTCTGGCAGCTTGGAGAGAAGCTTCTGGTTCTCTCGGATATCGTTCAGTACACTTAGGCTATCTATCGTCTTCATTGCAGTTTGACATTGACGTAAGAAGTCCGCGAGTTTCCGTAGCACAATACCATCTCTTGTCATCACTTTCGGCCAGGAGTCTATTCTATTTCGGAATGCATTAGCTACAATGAAGGGATCTCCGTATCGTTCTTGTAGTAACGACTGGGCTTCTGCATAAGCATCTTCAGTTGTAAGTAGGAAGTATCCTTCAACAGCTTCCTTAGCTTCTCCTCCCAAATATTTCTTGAGATAGTAGATCCGTTCACGCGCAGGAATTCCTCTCTGTTCTATCAGTGTTTCGAATGCGCATTTCCATCCGGGATAAATGAGGGGATCCCCGGTGAAAATTCCAGGTTCGGGCGGAGGAAGTCGCCCTAGACTGATTTGATCTGCAAACGATTTAGCAAAAGTCACAAAGTCTTGTTGTGATTGCTCCTGAGGTGTCGATCCCTGATATGGCATTTGCGTGTTGTTCCAGCCTTCATTGTTCACAAAGTTAGGCTGGGTGGTGAAGTTCCCAGGTGGAGGATATCCCCAACTCCCTTGAATATCCACACTAGGTGCAGTTACGTTGTCTTGCGTCGAGTGTGCAGGAACAAACATATTCGCATTCACGTTTGCACCACGAAGTTCAGAAGATGTGTGGTCTATGATCTTAGGCTCAGCCTTCACCACAGTCGGAGGAACCGCGTCCACTGCAGTCTCCTTAATGTGCATGTTCTGTATTTGACTACAATATTCCTCAACAAACTCAGCTTTGCACGACGGTAATACACTGGGATCAAATGAGTATGGTTTCTCTGATTCGATTATGGCCTTCAGTTTAGCTTCGGCCATATTCAGTTCCTTTTTAGTTTTTACGCGTTCAACCTCATGTTTCTTTTGCTCAAGTTCAATCTTGGTCTTCAATTCAGCGTCTATGAATTCCATCTTGGCCTTCAACACGGCTGCGTCCGCAGCAGCTTCAGCGCGTTTACTGTCAGTCGATAGTTGAGAAATATTTGATTTCTCCGATTTCCTACTCCGATTTGATCGTCCGGAGCACCTGGACACATTTTTCGCCATGTCCGCAACAAGTTCACGTATGCGCTCAGAAACGTCTCGCAAAATGTCTACGTTGTTAGTTTCCACATTTTCGTAACGTTCATATGCACTTCCGGATCTCCCTAGAGATGAGAGACCCTCTTCCAGAAGTTCGTACTCATGTGATACGTGTTCCATGACGTCGTGGAGTGCGTCTCGCTCGCATCGCAAGTTTGAGACATCCTTTGAATCAGACATAAGCTTCTGAATCTTATTTGCTTGCTTGCCGAAATAGAGCGTTTGAAATTTGATTCGCGCTGCCCCAATTGCCATTCTAGAAATTCAACAGTAGGTTTCTTTTCACGTGTACCAGACTGTACCTCCCCGTTATCTACCTTACCCTCAGACATTTCTTCACTATCATCATGCTCATTACCTAAGACATGGTTTTCTGTTTTGCTAACCCGAGTTAGCTCATTTATAGAGTTAGAGTCTGATAGTTTGTCATCTGCCATTTCCGTAATAATAGCCTATCACTAAATAGGTAGAACAGCGTACAACGGGTGGGAGTGACAGTCTGTGTGATACCGTACAGTGACGTCAATGCATATACCACACATGCGCCAAATACATACAGTTCATGCAATACAACATCAATCAATGAAATATCAAATCAATCAATCAGTACAATCAAATTATCAAAGTTCAAATCATGCACGATATCAACTTCAACATTCGATATACCACAGTGTTAATGAAATCTGCTCACAAAGATTAATTTGATAGTGCAGTGAGAAATCTGATTACTATAGTTATGCTCAGAATGAATGATTCAGTTACCACATATTAATTAGATAATTCGGAATGTATAGGAATCAAAGAGATAAAAACAACATTCATTGTTCAAAAGTTCAGAATAATTAAATTCTTTATCCCTGGTAGAGATCACACAGTCAATCTTCACACTTCCAGCTAATGGACTTCTGAATTTGTAAGCTTCACACTTCCAACTAATGGACTTCTGAATCTGTAAGCTTCACACTTCCAACTAATGGACTTCTGAATCTGTAAGGTAAGTCGTCGCTGGACTGCCAACGTTGTACTGATTAGTCCATCAATCAACTCGGTCTTTGGGAATATAACCTATAGGGCACCCGCATATGTCTGTATATCGTAGAATGTAGCACTATAGAGCCGAAAATCTGTCGAAAAGAACTGCTTCTTCTTCTTCGTTCCACAGACCTTGTGTCCTCACAGATTATGGATTATGTTCAGATTATGCTCTGGCCTAAGTTTATGGATTTATTACACACCATACAGGTCTTCTGAAGCTGATTTTGCAAATGTTAAGTTTATCGGTGTGTAGTAGGGAACACTTTTTGAAAGGGAATATATATACAGTTCGCTGCACACAAAATTATCTCTAATTTCTTGTGAGAATAGACAGTTCATCGGATGTGTGCTGTAGAAATCTTCAAGTTACAGAGATTTGGTCATTCATACAGTTCATCGTTTGACCAATATTCAGTCATTCTGTACACCTGGCACTCTTCACAGAAGATATAACGGCCGCGGTGTTTCACTGTAACCGCTAGGTAAACCTAGGGTGGGGGAAACGCAGGTCTGTCGTTTGCACGCACACAGGGAATCGTGGTTATGGTCGGTTTCATGCACCTTCGCACCCAATGAAGAAGTGAACAGGAGTCGAACCATGGAATCTACAGAAGCCCTTTATTCGTTGGCTCCGTGAAACTGTCGAAAAAGGAAACGAAATACAGTTACACAACGCAAAAGTTTGGCTTCAAGTAGAAAGAACAATAATGTTTAAGTTTACAAAAGAGTGTATCGAAATTTGGACCCTCTATCAGCATACAATTTGTTGCTCTAAATCACAAATATCTGCAGCTATTCTCGATAAACCAAAGTCGTATAGCTTTCCCACAATAAGCAGAACAATTAATGAAGATAATAATATGCCACTAACCACCTTGGGTCCTCCAATATCCTTCTAAAGTCGCAAATAGGTGCTCTGATTTCACACTTGTTCCCTCGTGGTTTCCAAAGTGCGCGCCACAACAGATTCGGTACAGACGCAGGGGAAACTACTCTCAGTGGCGAAAACTATAATATATCATTAAGGCCTACATTATGTTCAGCTAACATAACATACCTCCTCAAATTAGGTGGATCTAATTTTCTTCAACATACCTTCAAGATCCTTCTAGTACTAGCACTAGTTTCTGAATCGGGCGCTCTAAGTAGGCAATGGGTTGCGCACGCTTGCCCTTGGCGTTTAAGTTTGGGCTGCCAACTGCCAGTTTCACTTTACGAACATGGCCGTCGTCATCAACGGATGTCTCGTGCACACGAGCTAAGCGCCATCTATTGCGTGGAAGATCATCTTTGATGAGCACCAAATCATCAATTTTCAAGTCTCGTCGATGTCTGTTCCATTTCTGCCTTGTTTGCAACGACTGTAGATACTCTCTTCGCCAACGGTACCAAAATTCGTTTGCCAACTGTTGTACTCTACGCCAACGTTTCCTGGAGTACATGTCAGCATTCTGGAACTGACCAGGTGGAGGGAGTATGATGCTCGATTTCATAGTTAAGAGGTGATTTGGAGTCAATGGTTCCAACGATGTAGGATCATTCAGATTCTCGCAGGTGAGTGGTCGACTGTTGACCGTCGCAGCAGCTTCGTGCATCAATGTACGGAGACACTCATCATCAAGCTGTAACCCTGATTGTCGTAGTAATCCTGACAACACACGACGCACCGTCCGAATCTGACGTTCCCACACGCCTCCCATGTGGCTAGCAGAGGGGACGTTTTTTCGAAACACAAAGTAATCGCAGGACTCCTTCAAGAGAAAGTCTCCAACTCGAGAGTGCTCTATCTCCTCAAATGCTTCTCGAAGTTCTCGTTCGGTTCCGACGAAGTTCGTTCCGCAATCGGATCTGAGCTGTCTAATTGGTCCTCGCAAACTAATGAAGCGACGGAGAGCATTGATAAATGATGCAGTATCCAGTGAATTCGCTGTCTCAATATGCACTGCACGAGAGACCATACACGTGAATAGTACGCCGTAGCGTTTTAGCTCCCTACGTCCTTCCCGTATCAACCATGGACCAAAGAGATCTACTGCGCAATATGTGAAAGGTGGTGCAGGTTCGGTTCTGTCCTCCGGCAAGTCAGACATCTTCTGTTCTTGAGAAGAGCTGTGCAGCTTCCTGCAGTCCACGCATTTCGAGATCAGATGGGTGACTGCTGAACTACACCCGATAATCCAAAATCCATTCTCTCTAATGGCATTGATGGTCATGCCTCTACCTTGATGACCTGTCCGCTCATGAAAGTGGTGTATCACCAGTGTGCTGATGTGGTGATGTCTCGGAAGAATCACTGGATGCTTGTTGTTAAGAGGTAAGGTCGAACGCTTGAGGCGCCCACCAACTCGCAGAATGCCATCGTTATCCAGGTGAGGGTCCAAACGAAATAATGAGCTGGCTCCCTTCAGCGCTGTCCGTCGATTTCTGTTTGAGGTCTCATCTGACCCTCCAGCCTTCAGTAATTGCAGAGCGGTTATCTCATCTTTGAATGTCTCATGTTGAACGAGTCGTAGAATCTCTAATTCTGCCCTTTGGATCTCGTCAACAGATACTGGTTGGTATGGCAACTTAGTCTTGTCGGTACTCTTAGCACGTGCACGCAGCAGTGTTTTCAGTTTCAGGCAAACCGCGACTGCTCTTTTCATACGGAACCAGTTTGAGAAGTAAGCAAGTCTCTCAAGCTAGAAAGAGGCAGTAGGTGATTCAGTTTGTGTTGCAACGATCGCCCGCTAATAGGCGAGACTTCCTTGAACCAAAGGTCTAGGGACTTGTTGGGACAAGAGAGACAGAAAGAAGTTTGTAAAAAGGAAAATCAAAAAGGCAAGAGAGAACAAAGGAAAAAAGAAAAGAAGGGTCAAAAAGGATTACCCAAAATAAAACGTACATAATGGCTAAGCTAACCTTATATATCTTGACTTGGGCAGGTTTGTGTTTTATTTCTATATACGGACTGAAGATGGCTCAGCCACCAACTATCGTTCAGTGGAATTGCAGAGGAGTTTGGCCAAATTTAAATGAACTCCAATTATTAACTCAAGATTATGAACCATCAGCTTTTTGTCTCAACGAGACCTTTCTGAAGAAAGCAGATAAAGATAAATTTAAATTTCGCCAATACACACCTTATCATTCCTACGCTTTAGACGAAAACGGAAAAGCTACTGGCGGTTCCTCAATATTGGTTAAAATGGGTGTGTTACACAGTCCTGTTGATTTAGTGACAGATTTACAAGCTGTAGCGGTTCGTATTACCTTGAATTCTGTTTTCACATTATGCACGGTGTACATACCATCTTCTGGCAGTCTCCGACTAAATGAACTTCAAGATCTTTACGATCAGCTCCCGAAACCTTGTTTATTGATGAGTGATTTTAACGGACGTAACATCATCTGGGATAACGAAGACAATTGTAAAGGTAAAATTCTCGAAAATTTTATATCAAATAATTCGTTGTGTATTTTTAATGATGGTTCTTATACACATTTGTCCTCGGCTCATGGAACCTATTCAGCATTGGATATCTCAATCTGCGACCTTCCTATTCTTGAAGAATTTTCTTGGTCTGTTCATGATGACCTTTGTGGAAGTGATCACTTTCCCACTGTCCTAAAAGCTGTTCATTCAGCTGATGACCCGCATTTCACAAGGTTTAATTTCAAGAAAGCAAACTGGCCCGAGTTTGAAAAGCTTTGTTCACAAGAACTACAATCAGTATCCTTCGCTGATGCTTCAGATCCTATACAGCTATTCTCAGATATGTTGATCGAAATTGCCAACAAAACCATTCCCACATCTTCAGGAGTTACACATATTAAGAAACCTTGGTTTAATGATGACTGTAAAGAAGCTAGAAAATGTAGGAAGAAGGCTGAACGATATTTCCGCCGACATCCTAATCCTGAAAATTTGAAAGATCTCAGGGTTACAAGAGCTAAAGCTCGTAGAACCATGAAACAGAATAAACGTGATTCTTGGAGAAATTATGTTTCTAAGATAAATACTCATACTCCTATAACAAAAGTTTGGAATATGATCCAAAGAATAAAAGGTAAAAGCTCCAAATCCAGCGTTCACCATCTCAACGATGGAGATCAAGTGATTACTGACGGAGTGGAAATTGCAAATAAATTAGGAGAAACAATTGCCAAAAACTCTTCATCAGAAAATTATGTACCTAAATTTCAAAGTTTCCAAAAAAGAGAAGAGAAAAATGAAATTAAATTCACTTCCGGTAACCACGAAGGATATAATGCTTCTTTTACAATTGAAGAACTTCATGCTTCTCTGACGAAAGCTCATGATTCTGCTGCAGGCCCTGATAATATTCATTATCAGCTTTTGAAACATCTACCAGAATCATCTCTTGAAATCCTATTACGCATATTCATTAGACTTTGGTATAGAGAAGAATTTCCTCCGTCTTGGCACAATGCCATAGTTATACCAGTACCAAAGCCTGGTCGTGACCATACAGACCCTGGTAATTATCGTCCTATTTCACTGACTAGTTGTGTCTGCAAAACAATGGAACGCATGATAAATGATCGCCTTGTTTGGTACCTGGAAACTGAAAAGAAACTTACTGATATTCAAGCTGGTTTCCGAAAAATAGAAGTACCATTGATCATTTAGTCAGATTAGATTCGTTTGTTAAGAATGCTTTCGCCAAGAACGAACATGTTGTTTCTATCTTTTTTGATTTAGAAAAAGCCTATGATACTACATGGAAATACGGGATTCTTAAAGATCTTCAAAAGATGGGATTAAAAGGTCGTTTACCCGTTTTTATTTCCAACTTTTTGAATGATAGACAATTCCAAATTCGTTTGGGTACAACTATGTCTGATCATTTTGATCAAGACCAGGGTGTCCCACAGGGCAGTATTTTGTCTACTACTCTGTTTAGTATTAAGATCAACAGCCTGGCTGCAGTTCTGAATAAATCAATTGATGGCTTCCTTTTTGTAGACGATTTCAATATATCGTGTAGTGGGAAAAGTATACACAGTATTGAGAGAACATTACAACTTTGTCTACACAGAATTCAGAAATGGTGTCTAGAAAATGGTTTCAAATTCTCCAGAGCTAAGACAAATTGTATACACTTTTGCAGAAAATACTTCCAGCACGAAGATCCAAAACTAAAATTAGACGGAACTGAAATCAAAGTAGTAAAAGAGGTCAAATTTCTAGGCATGTGGTTTGATCAACGACTAACATTCAAATCACATATAAATTACTTAAAAGCCAAATGCACGAAAGCTCTGGATTTGTTGAAAGTCGTGGCCAGCTATAAGTGGGGAGAAGATCAGCAAACTCTCCTTCATTTGTATCGATCGCTTGTTCGTTCCAAACTCGATTATGGTTCTATTGTTTACAATGGTGCAAGCAAGTCAAACTTGGCAAAGCTAGATCCTATTCTTCATCAAGGACTAAGGCTTTGCCTCGGTGCATTCAGAACATCACCCAAAGAAAGCTTGTATGTAGAAGCAGATGAATTTCCTTTAGAACTTCGAAGAATTAAATTATCGCTGCAATATATCACAAAACTGCGTTCGAACAACTCAAATCCTGCATATAACTGTGTTTTCAACCCTGAGTACGCAGATTTATATTCGCAAAAACCCTCGATTATTCCACCCCTTGGAATCCGTATGAAACCACACCTTGTAGCAGCTGGTATTAAAGTTAGCCAGATTTTACCTAACGAGCTCTTGCCAACTCCACCATGGCAGTTAGCCATGCCAGAAATAGATATTTCACTGACTAAATATAAAAAGGCAGACACGAGCCAGCTCGTATATACTCAAGAATTTGGTCTACTGAGAGAGAAATACAGTTCACATCAGGCTATTTATACAGATGGTTCTAAAGATGGTGAGAGAGTAGCATGTGCTACTATCTTTAGTTCCAAAACTCGAACGTATCGACTGCCAGGTAAAAGTTCCATATTTACTGCAGAAGCAAAAGCTCTATTATCTGCTTTAGAAGGTATTGGATCCACTAGAAGGAAAAAATATGTCATATTCTCCGATTCACTGTCTTGCCTTAAAGCAATTAAAAATGGAAATTCCACTCATCCCACCATCTTGGAAATTCTACAATTGTATGACACCAGATTTGATCAACAGATAGATATTGTGTTTTGTTGGGTGCCTAGTCACGTTGACATCAAAGGCAACACTGAAGCTGATAGACTAGCAAAGGCAGCTTTAGATGGAGAAGTTGACCCTGTTGGTCTCCCATACAGCGATTTCAGACCATCTATCTGCACATATGTAAGAAAGCTGTTTCAATCGCTTTGGGATACTATGGATAATAACAAACTTCACGAGTTCAAAAAAACGGTTGGTTATACTCACCTGAGCAGTCATAAACGCTTCGACCAAGCCATGATTAGACGATGTAGGATCGGTCACACACGATTAACTCATGAATATTTACTAAAACAGGAGCCGATTCCAAGGTGTATACCTTGCCATGAAGATCTGACGGTGAAACATATTCTCCTGGACTGCATAGATTTTAAAACTGTAAGAGATACTTTTTATCGAGCAGATACGCTGGAAGAGCTTTTCAGCAGAGTGAAAGAAGATTGTATTTTAGGTTATTTGAGAGAGATTGGTTTGTTGTACAAATTTTAATGTTTGTACCTGTTTTAGCGCATTAGTTTACTGAGTTTATGAATTGATTACTTAGAATTTTGCTTGATCGTCGCTATATAGCTGAAATATTGCTGAATGCGACGTTAAACCTTAATTCTCTCTCTCTCTCCAGTTTGTGTTGCAGCTGTAGTAACTTTCCTTACTTCAGGATCTTTTGGGTTAATCAAGGATCCGGATACTTTGTTGTCACATTGAGGCAAGTCACCGCTCCAAAGGAAGTTGGGACCGTCTAACCATATGGAACGAGTTATCACTTCCTCCACTTCCATACCGCGGGAGGCAACATCCGGCGGATTGAGACTGGTAGGCACATATCTCCATTGAGATGGATCAGTAACATCTCGGATCTGTTGAATCCGGTTGGCAACGAATGTCTGGAACCTGCGTGCATTGTTGTTGATGTAACCAAGGACTACCTTGCTATCCGTCCAGAACATTTCATTTACATTGTCCAATCTGAGTTCATGCTTCAGCAGCTGGCTCACTTTGGTAGATACAACGGCTGCCGTAAGCTCGAGGCGAGGGATCGTAATTTGACGAAGGGGAGTAACCCTGGCCTTTCCCATCACGAAGGCACAATGTACTCGACCGCTGTCGTCCATCTGTCGCAGGTAGGATCATTGTCCGTAGCCGGTCGTACTGGCATCTGAGAAATGATGAAGCTCTGTAACCTCAACCTTCCCAAATTCTGCAGGTTTGAAACATCTTAGGATTTCAACATCCTGGAGAGAGAGTAAGCGATTTCTCCAACGTTCCCATGGCGATCGCAGTTCTTCAGATAGTGGAGCGTCCCAATCAGTATTGTCTCTACACATCTGTTGTAGTAGCTGTTTGCCTATCAGCATCACTGGGGCGAGAAATCCAAGAGGATCGAAAACGGAGCTCACAGTGGAAAGGACTCCTCGACGTGTGAATGGTTGATCCTTTAAGGTGATGCGAAACTGGAAGGTGTCTGACGAGACACACCAGTGCACTCCAAGGGCTCTCTCTATGGGCAACGAGTCGAAGGTAAGATCAAGTTCCTGAAGTCCCTTCGCTTGATCCTCTGGCGGAATGGATGCTATTACGTCCTTTGAGTTGGAAATGAATTTGTGAAGGCGCAGACCACCATTGGCACACAGTTTCTTAGTTTGGTCGATCAGAGTGATGGCTTCTTGCACTGAGGGGACGGACTTCAAGCCGTCATCAACATAAAAGTCTCTGTGCACGAAGTCTGCAGCCTCTTTCCCAAATTCAGATTCATTGTCCTTGGCAGTCTGTTTCAAGCCAAAATTGGCACATCCTGGGGAAGACGTTGCGCCAAAGAGGTGCACTGTCATACGATACTCGACTGGGTCTTTTTGGTGATCTCCATTTGGCCACCACAAAAACCTGAGGAAGTCTCTGTGTCCTTCGCACACTCGGAACTGAAAGAACATTTGTTCAATGTCGCACATGAACGCTATGTGCTCCAAACGGAATCTGCAGAGAACTCCAACAAGGGCGTTTGTCAAGTCTGGTCCTTGCAGCAGTAGGTCATTCAACGATTGTCCTTGGTACCTCGCACTGCAATCGAATACCACCCGGATTTTGTCCGGTTTTTTCGGATGGTAGACGCCATGATGTGGAATATACCAGATAGTTCCATCGTCTTTGAGTAAGTTATCATCAGTCACTTGTTCAGCGTACCCACTGTCAATGACGTTTTGTACAAAGTTAACATAGTCCTTCTGGTAATGTGGGTCTTGCACAAATCGCTTTTTCAACTGTTTCAACCGATGAGCTGCTACAGCCTTGTTGTTTGGCAGCTTGAGATTGTTTTCCTTAAACGGCAATGGCATCTCATAATGCTTGTCTTCCAGAAGACGAATACCATCCGTGACCTTGTTCAAAAACAAACGGTCTTCATGAGAAAACGATCCTTCACATGGCTGTTGCTCACAAAAGTCCAATTCCATCATCCGTACTACTGTCATGGGATTGATGGCCTCTTTGATCACTGTCCGGACAGAGAATACACCTTTGCTTGAAGAATTCTCGCTATGCTCCGTGGTCAGGATTCGATGGCTTGTGCCTATTGGATCATCATCATATTCAGCCTTGTTTTGATCCACAATTCCGACGATACCCCAACCAAGGTCTGTGCGTTGTCCATACGGCTCATCACCAACTGGGGGGATGACATCTCGAGGTGCCAGCGCACGTGAACAGTTGTATCCTATCAACAATCCAACTTCCACATCTTGAAGTGGTACCAACTGATCTGCTATACAATCGAGGTGTGGCCATTGGCGAGCAACATCCGGAGTAGGTATATGAGAGCGATTCGCAGGCATGATTCCCCTTGTATACGCAGACGGGAGAGGAATCCGTCGGTTGCTGTCATATCCTCGCACCAATAAGCCATCTATTCGGCGACTTTCGATCAGCTGTTCCTTTGAGGACATTGTTGATAAAGACAATTTCACTGCCTGTCCTTTCGTGCCAAGAGAATCACATGTTTCATCAAGTATAAATGTGGTGTCTGACTGGGTGTCGAGTAGTGCGTAGACCAGTCTTTCAGTCTCTGGATGGTCCTTGTGCGACAACCACACTGGCACGATCATTGAACATTTGTCACTGTTCCCGGTATTGTTCATGTGACTAATTCCCGCTTGAGTAACACTTGAGGTTCGAGACCTTTGTTTTTCACTGTCAGATTGACTGGACGCTTGCGGTTCACGCATATCTCCATGGAGAGAAGTAGGGTGTAGTTTAGCACAAATCGTACAAGTTCGTCGTTTTCTGCATTGCTTGGATCGATGGCCTTTCATCAGACAACCAAAGCAGAGACCTTGACCCTTCGCATACTCTTTCCTTTCTGCCAGAGACTTGGCGAGGAAAGTCGGACAGTCGTCGAGCTGGTGCTCTCGTTTGCAGAGATAACACGATTTTGTCACTTGTTTGCTTGATTTGGCATCGTTATCACGTTCAGGTTTCCTAGTTTCGGTTGAGAAAGAGCTTGCTCCAGGTGAGCGCCTTTGCTCATATCTGCCTTGTGGCTTGTCCATGGTATTCCGCTTGTCGTTGCCTTTTAGCGCATGAGAAGAAGTTATTGGGTGACATGCTATGTTTGCTTCCTTCGTGATAAAGGACACAAATTCGCTGAACGGCGGAAATCTGCAGAGTCGTTCCTTCCATTCAGCTACAACACGGTTCCAACGTAGAACTAACCAGTCTGGCAGCTTGGAGAGAAGCTTCTGGTTCTCTCGGATATCGTTCAATATACTTAGGCTATCTATCGTTTTCATTGCAGTTTGACATTGACGTAAGAAGTCCGCGAGTTTCCGTAGCGCAATACCATCTCTTGTCATCACTTTCGGCCAGGAGTCTATTCTATTTCGGAATGCATTAGCTACAATGAAGGGATCTCCGTATCGTTCTTGTAGTAACGACTTGGCTTCTGCATAAGCATCTTCAGTTGTAAGTAGGAAGTATCCTTCAACAGCTTCCTTAGCTTCTCCTCTCAAATATTTCTTGAGATAGTAGATCCGTTCACGCGCAGGAATTCCTCTCTGTTCTATCAGTGTTTCGAATGCGCATTTCCATCCGGGATAAATGAGGGGATCCCCGGTGAAAATTCCAGGTTCGGGCGGAGGAAGTCGCCCTAGACTGATTTGATCTGCAAACGATTTAGCAAAAGTCACAAAGTCTTGTTGTGATTGCTCCTGAGGTGTCGATCCCTGATATGGCACTTGCGTGTTGTTCCAGCCTTCATTGTTCACAAAGTTAGGCTGGGTGGTGAAGTTCCCAGGTGGAGGATATCCCCAACTCCCTTGAATATTCACACTAGGTGCAGTTACGTTGTCTTGCGTCGAGTGTGCAGGAACAAACATATTCGCATTCACGTTTGCACCACGAAGTTCAGAAGATGTGTGGTCTATGATCTTAGACTCAGCCTTCACCACAGTCTGAGGAACAGCGTCCACTGCAATCTCATTAATGTGCAAGTTCTGTATTTGACTACAGTATTCCTCAACAAACTCAGCTTTGCACGACGGTAATACACTGGGATCAAATGAGTATGGTTTCTCTGACTCGATTATGGCCTTCAGTTTAGCTTCGGCCATATTCAGTTCCTTTTTAGTTTTTACGCGTTCAACCTCATGTTTCTTTTGCTCAAGTTCAATCTTGGTCTTCAATTCAGCGTCTATGAATTCCATCTTGGCCTTCAACACGGCTGCGTCCGCAGCAGCTTCAGCGCGTTTACTGTCAGTCGATAGTTGAGAAGTATTTGATTTCTCCGATTTCCTACTCCGATTTGATCGTCCGGAGCACCTGGACACATTTTCCGCCATGTCCGCATCAAGTTCACGTATGCGCTCAGAAACGTCTCGCAAAATGTCTACGTTGTCAGTTTCCACATTTTCGTAACGTTCATATGCACTTCCGGATTTCCCTAGAGATGAGAGACCCTCTTCCAGAAGTTCGTACTCATGTGATACATGTTCCATGACGTCGTGGAGTGCGTCTCGCGCGCATCGCAAGTGTGAGACATCCTTTGAATCAGACATAAGCTTCTGAATCTTATTTGCCTGCTTACGCCATGCCGAAATAGAGCGTTTGAAATTTGATTCGCGCTGCCCCAATTGCCATTCTAGAAATTCAACAGGTTTCTTTTCACGTGTACCAGACTGTACCTCCCCGTTATCTACCTTACCCTCAGACATTTCTTCACTATCATCATGCTCATTACCTAAGACATGGTTTTCTGTTTTGCTAACCCGAGTTAGCTCATTTATAGAGTTAGAGTCTGATAGTTCGTCATCTGCCATTTCCGTAATAACAGCCTATCACTAAATAGGTAGAACAGCATACAACGGGTGGGAGTGACAGTCTGTGTGATACCATACAGTGATGTCACTGCATATACGACACATGTGCCAAATACATACAGTTTATGCAATATAACATCAATCAATGAAATATCAAACCAATCAATCAGTACAATCAAATTATCAAAGTTCAAATCATGCACGATATCAACTTCAACATTCGATATACCATAGAGTGTTAATGAAATCTGCTCACAAAGATTAATTTGATAGTGCAGTGAGAAATTTGATTACTATAGTTATGCTCAGAATGAATGATTCAATTACCACATATTAATTAGATAATTCGGAATGTATAGGAATCAAACGAGATATAAACATCATTCAGTGTTCAAAAGTTCAGAATAATTAAATTCTTTATCCCTGGTAGAGATCACACAGTCAATCTTCACACTTCCAACTAATGGACTTCTTAATCTGTAAGCTTCACACTTCCAACTAATGGACTTCTGAATCTGTAAGCTTCACACTTCCAACTAATGGACTTCTGAATCTGTAAGGTAAGTCGTCGCTGGACTGCCCACGTTGTACTGATTAGTCCATCAATCAACTCGAGTCTTTGGAAATATAACCTATAGGGCACCCGCATATGTCTGCATATCGTAGAATGTAGCACTATAGAGACGAAAATCTGTCGAAGCAAACTGCTTCTTCGTTCCACAGAATTTGTGTCCTCACAGATTATGGATTATGTTCAGATTATGCTCTTGCTTAAGTTTATGGATTTATTACACACCATACAGGTCTTCTGAAGCTGATTTCGCAAATGTTAAGTTTATCGGTGTGTACTAGGGGACACTTTTTGAAAGGTAATATATATACAGTTCGCTGCACACAAAATTATCTCTAATTTCTTGTGAGAATAGACAGTTCATCGGATGTGTGCTGTAGAAATCTTCAAGTTAGAGATTTGATCATTCATACAGTTCATCGTTTGACCAATATTCAGTCATTCTGTACACCTGGCACTCTTCACAGAAGATATAACGGCCGCGGTGTTTCACTGTAACCGTTAGGTAAACCTAGGGTGGGGGAAACGCAGGTCTGTCGTTTGCACGCACACAGGGAATCGTGGTTATGGTCGGTTTCATGCACCTTCGCACGCAATGAAGAAATGAACAGGAGTCGAACCATGGAATCTACAGAAGCCCTTTATTCGTTGGCTCCGTAAAACTGTCGAAAAAGGAAAGGAAATACAGTTACACAACGCAAAAGTTTGGCTTCAAGTAGAAAGAACAATAATGACATGTTTAAGTTTACAAAAGAGTGTATCGAAATTTGGACCCTCTATCAGCATACAATTCGTTGCTCTAAATCACAAATATCTGCAGCTATTCTCGATAAACCAAAGTCGTATAGCTTTCCCACAATAAGCAGAACAATTAATAAAGCTAATAATATGCCACTAACCACCTTGGGTCCTCCAATATCCTTCTAAAGTCGCAAATAGGTGCTCTGATTTCACACTTGTTCCCTCGTGGTTTCCAAAGTGCGCGCCACAACAGATTCGGTACAGACGCAGGGGAAACTACTCTCAGTGGCGAAAACTATAATATATCATTAAGGCCTACATTATGTTCAGCTAACATAACAGTATAGAACTCATCATGTATGTCATGCATCTCATCATATCTCTCTAATACGTTTAGAATGTCAAAATATGTGATCTCAACGTGGAGTTTTAATTTAATTTGTATTGGTTGGTTCTGTATCTTCCAAACGACCATGTTGATTTTGAACATCTAAACCGTTTACCGTCGCGTTCCAAAAAGCCTATGACCCATGCCTTAGTCCATGAGGATAGTTGGCCCTGATGCAGCAGATTTTTGTAAAGCCCGATCAATATTAATCGTCTTAGCAGCATCCAAGCCAAGTAGTTGCAGACAAAAATAAAATAAATAAATAAAATAATTAATAATGATTTTTCCTGCAGTGGTCTAATTACGAAAGTAATAAAGTGGGTTCAATCCCAGGCCGGGTCATACCAAATACTTGAAAATCGAACTTGTTGATTCCTCGCTTACGTTCAGCATTAAGAGGATAGAACAAGGACTAGTTCGCTCGGTGTCAGCAGTATAATGTGACTGAGTGGGGGGGAGGGGGGTGTCATGTCTGCCTACGGCATAATATTTCAGTGGGACAGCACTATAAAAATGGCAGCATAAGATCTGCTCTGTGACAAGTAGGTAACACAGCCCCTCCTCTTCCCCTCCAGGGAATGAAAATACGGGGATATTTACTGGGGATAACACAAAACTCAGATAGAATATTGCTAAGTAAAATGTCCGAGCCAAATCGATGGAACGAAAAGGCTCGAGCAGCGAAAATCTTACGAATTAATTCAAAACTGTCCCACATACAGTTGCCACCAACGTTCCCTAATATATTATACAAGAAATTTGCGATAACACCAGCGACAAATCTAAGAAATAATTAAATAACAGAGAGCTAAGTGCAAATACAACCCACCTCCAATCTGACCTAACTTCAGCTTATGGTATGGATTAGCTACCGGTAAGAATTCAGTAAAGTTGCTTCTCATGGTTGTGATGTGGGTATTTAACCCGTCTGGGGATAGGGGATATTTAGCAGGGACATGGAACTCTTTCAAAGTGGTGACGGTTGGGGGACTGGCGTTTCAAACATTAGCATTACCAATCCGTGGAGGCGATGACTAATAGTCGGAGTTAAATTATCGTATGGATTTACTGTTGGCACAAAGTCAACCCACTTGCTTCTCAGGGCTGTAATATGAGTATTGAACCCATCTGTAGATAGAGCGAGTATTTAATTCTTAATTGTCCGAAACAACGGACATAGCCGATTATTGTTTGCAAATAGTCTGGAAATCAAACATGACCGACGATTCTATGCAAATTATAGTCACTTAATCAAATATTGCCCACGATACTCTACAAATTATGGTCACATGAACAACTATGGCAATTGTAAATTTGATTTTGATTGGTCGAATGTCTCGCTTATTGCACCCTGGTCATGATCCCAGAACCGATTTTGCAGCTTCTCTATCGGTGACTACGTCACTTGATTAATTCACTTCCGCTGATTACGGTTCCCTGTTCCCTGCTCATTGAACTTGAATATTGCGCCAGTTTTAGTTCATGACTTATCTTCCATTATTTCTAATACCTCTTTCCAATTCGTTCCGAATCCATGGCACTTACAGACATACATGCTCAGCAGCTAAAGATCAAGGGATTGTGTCATAGATTATAGACCTGTCGACACCGATAACTCGGTTTGCTTTGTTAATTATTCTGTATTTATTTGTATATGTGTTTTTTATCAAATTTTTGACAAAATACTAGAATTTGCAAGGAAACCTCGTCAACAAGAAAACAAAATTTGGTATCCATAAAACTGGGTTTCCTGAGTGCGAAAAGTGTGCTAAGGCTGCTAGTATTAAGATTATCCACACAATTTATGGCATCGTATATCTTTGGCACACCAATCCAGCTATGATTTGTACATACCTAATGAATGTAGCATTTAAACATTTCAAAATATCGTTCGGTTTTAATGTGCGATAGAATGCTTTTTCCCCAAACTCAAACGTTGAATCGCGATTATTCGGTGCGAATGTTTTTTCTTATGTCTGGAAAGATTTTCACTCGACAAGCCCCATGGGGTTTTAATCCCGCCAATACATATTTATTTATATCGGCTAACCTATTTTGAATATTGTTGATTACTATCGCCGAACTGTATAATCTTTTTTATTATATTGGTGAATACATGAAATGAAATGAAAAATCAATCGTGGATGAAAGGCGAAATAATGATTCAATGAAAACCCGAGCGGTTGAAGTCCCCCGATGTTGAAACAATTGATACGGGCTTGCAACCGTAACGTTCAGTTCCCGGCAGGGAGAGCAATCCCAAGTGAGATCCAGTAGCAAGGTAAACACAATTACCGAATTTGTCTTATCCGGTCAAGTGTCAGAAGTAATTGTCCGGAAGCGAAATTTCAACTTGTCCAACAGGTTGCGTCACTTAAACGTGGATCGACACGAAAACCACTCACAAGCGAGATCTTGAGGCAAGGTACTCAAATATGGAAAGAATTAGTTCAGGTTTTCAAAAGTTATTGTCGGGAAACAAAATTTAACCACCTACACGCGAATCGGCGTAAAAAAACAAACTCAAGCGAGATATGGAGGCGCGGTACCTACATACCAAATTTGAAAAGAATCTGTTCAGTTTTTCAAAAGCTATTTTCCGGAAACGGTATTTTAACTTGGCCCCCAGGTGGCGCCACCTTAAGGCGAATCGGCATGAAAAACAATCCCAAGCGAGATCTTGAGGCGAGGTACAGAAATGCCAAATTTGAAAAGAATCGGGTCAGTTTTTTTAAAGTTATTTTCCGGAAACGAAATTTTAACTTGGCGGATCGGCATGAAAAACAATCAAAGTGATTTGAAAACAATTGGCGACACACAGACACCAACAGATCGTATACGGATGAACGACTGGAAACGCAAATCGAAAATTAATTTAATTGTTAATGTGAACTCAAAAATGATTCCTGGAAATGCTCCCTTATGGAACATCGGTGAACCAGAAGGTGTCCAGATGATATACATGTAAGCCTAATAGGTTTCACGCTTTGATTGAAATTGTAGTTTAAGGGCCGCTTCCCATTCGGATTTCGCGGCCCATCAACTCAATGTTTTATTTGAATTTCGCGGTACATTTCTCTGTTTTGTTTTTTTAATATCTTTTCCATCGTTAAATATATAACTAAATAAATGAATAAATAAATAAAAAATAAATAACAATGAGAGATTAGTAGGAGATATAAATAGAAGTAAATAAGAATTGCTATGTACAAGTTCGTATGTCTCTTTCTGGTTTTTGGTTAAGTTATACTGATATATATGAGTTCACTGTAATCGTGTGGATGATTCCTTTGTCTTGGTACCCCTTTGTACGCACAAAGCCGTCCAGAAAAAACTGGGAGAACAATGGGCGTATTCAGGGTTTTTCGATTCGACTTCCCTAACGACGCCCTTGGAAACAGGGTGGGTTCTTCCAGAAATCTGTGCCTGTAACAGTTGCTTGGAGTGTGTATAGGGGCACAGAACGGCAGGTCTACGTCCTATATTGCGTGAAAGTCAAAGGATCATATTCTGTGTTAAGGCGTTAGTTCGGTGTCATCTAGGGGTAGCGTGTAGGTGTGGTTTAGGGTTTGGTGTTCTGGTTGTTCAGTTTGGTGACATCTATGGGGTAGCGTGTCTGGCGTGGTATCGGGTTGAGTATTCTGGTTCTGGACGTTCTTATGGACCGATGCTGATGATCTTCATCATGTTCATCTCCATTTCTGAAAGTATATAATGAAAAAGTATGTAGTAATTAGTATTCATTTTTGTGAGTGACATTATTCGTGTGCGTGGTTGTTTCTTGGATGTGTGCTACTGATTTATGCCCTTGATTGTTGAATTGGTAGCGGCCTTTGAGTTTTTAGAGACGAATGTGGTTACCGGCCCACACGGAACATGGTATCTCCGGTGCCCACATTGCCTATATTTTATTCCAAAAGAGAATTTTTGGCCAATATTGTCACAGGGATGTTAATTGGTCTTGGCCTCCGATTTTTGAGACTAATGTATCAACCGGCCCACACGGAACATGGTATCTCCGGTGCCCACATTGCCTATATTTTATTCCAAAAGAGAAATTTTGGCCAATATTGTCGCAGGGATGTTGATTGGTCTTGGCCTCCGATTTTTGAGACTAATGTGGCAACCGGCCCACACGGAACATGGTATCTCCGGTGCCCACATTGCCTATATTTTATTCCAAAAGGGAAATTTTGGCCAATGCTGACATAGTTAGTGATGCGCATGCACGGGGGTAGTGTTAGATACTGGTATAATAGCCAGCAGTTTTGATAAAATTTATTAAGGACTTGAATACCTGTTTTCTAATGGATTAGGATTTAATATCGCTTGTAATGTTAAGGGAGTGTAAAGTTTTTTTAACGCTTTCGTGAACTAACTACTATTTCATTCGTTATAATGGTTCAATCACATTATCCGCTGGTTCAGTAAGCTACTTCCCGTCAGAATTGCTTCTACTCTGATCGACACTATTGTCTTGTGAATTGATAACCGGGATATAGTCGGGTATAACGTCCATTTATTGTAAACGGGTTTAGCCTTGCCACAACAATCGGGATGTTTCTCTAGAGAGTGCATTCCTCTGGACTGTATAACGCATTAACCTCATTTTAACAGCGGGTGGTTCCTATACAATTGTCTGAAAATCTTCACGCCTTCCGAGTTAGTCCATATTAGTTACAATATTTTCAGTCTTGAAAATAAAAAAAATGTTTTTAATCGAAGCATCGCTGCCACCAAAATATGATTTGATTCTGCTTTTCAACATTCGAGAATAGTAAAATGTCTACCATGTTTGCTTGTAAGGTATCTCCATCCTTTCTGAATGGAAACCTAGACAAACCTAACACACGGATAATCACATATGACATCAGAATAGGATAACTGCTTACATTCATGAAATATTTTATGCCACCTGATTGAATAAACTACGAATACCTGGTTGATGCTTCGGGAATATTATTTGTATCGTAGTGTCAACTGACATAAAAAGAATTTAACTTATGCCTGCTCAGTTGAATCTTGGGTACCAACGCCGATGTTGAAACAACTGGAATTACGTCTGTGTCATGACTGGAAACGACCTAAAACGCATTAAACTCTAATAGGAGACGAATCTAGTTCAGTCCGACGCCTCCGTAATATATGTGACATACTTGAGACAGAATATATATCAAGGGAACCCTGAACTCCATACCGGGATGAGGGGTATGGAAATGTTCATAAGCCCTATCATCAATCTTCGTGTTGTAAACATTCCTGTGCTTCCGCGCAGACAATGCAAAGTATACGATATTCAAACACTGTGATATTTATGCTGCCCATTTGTCCTCACAGGCTATTTAATCTGCCGTATGTTGATAAACTCATGACGCCGATCCATTAGCTCGAGACAAGTGCTCCATTGTGGTCTTAATCTGTGGCAATGGACGCGAATCAGAATTAGCATTCTATCATTTCAGTGCAATCGTTTTACGTTCGTTTGGGATTTTCATTAAGATGCATAATTTTTACAGAGGTCTGGCATGGCCAGTATGGTTACGTTTGAATGCCGACTGGCAAGGAATCGAATGTTCATTCTTAGGTGGGGAGGCTGGTGGAGTAATGCATCAGTCACCGTATCCAGTATGATACAAAACTCACACAAACCATTGTTCGCGGTAGAAAGCGGACCGACATCAGCTGTAGTTCAACATTTGTTATACAGCCATAATTAACCGCACATATAAGTAGCGGATTGGAGGAGGAAGAGGATGGGCTAGATCATCAAAATGTGAAGATGACTAGCCCGGTTCATTCAGAATGAAATATTAAATCTGTCCAGTCCTGTCATTTTCAAATTTTAATATTGTACTCATTTATTGTAAGTTTAGTCTTATAGTCTGTTCATTTTAATTAGTCGTCTACTTTGGAGCTTCTCGAAAATTAGTAGTTAACTCTGCATAAATTTTCTCTTTTTTTGCACTGTGTAGAACAAACTAAACTTATCAGTTTTCACTCTAAACTCTAAACCATTATTCAGTGATATCGACAATATATCACGCTTGAAATAACATTGTAATTATCTCCATATAAAACTCCATTACAGTGGTTTCATGTACAGGGGCTCAGCTACATAGGAAGACATGCTGTGAAGTCATGTGGCTCTGTCAGTATTTCAGCATCTCTCCCCACTTCCCTTATATGCGTTGTAATCATAACGTATTCGTGTTTACTAGCACAAAGGTCAACAATGCCGTGTACGGTCATAGAGGTGTGTGCGGTTTATCATTCGGTAATTTCACTGGGTATGGGATATAAACGACACTCTCACGGACCACCTGTTATCACTTTATACGGCACCAATGGCCTTGCTGACAGTAGGCATGAATACATTATGACGTCTCCCTATGTAATTGAGACCCGGTACATGAAACAACTGCACTGAAGTTCATGTGGAGAAAATAACAGTCATTTCAATCGTAATATATTATCGATATCATGGAGAAATCTTAGTCATTTTGTTGAGTTCAGTTTGTTCTACACGCTGCAAAAAAATATTGATGCAGATTTAACTATTGATTTTTGTCCAGCTCCAATTAAATTAAATTAAAATGGACAGACTTTACCACAAAAACCTGGATGTTTCTCTGGAGAGTACAATCACTGGACCATACAACACATTAACCTCACTTTAACAGATCATTTTCTAGATCCGTCCATATTAGTTACAATATTTACTGTCAATATTTTCAGTCTTGGAAATCAAAAAATGTTTTAAATCGAAGCATCGCCGTCACCAAAATATGATTTGATCCCCCAACATTCGAGAATAGTAGATGGGGTATGATTGTTCGAGGTTTTACTTTTAGGTTGTCTCGATCCTTTCTGAATGTAAACCTAGACATTTAATTGTCGATATGAAATATAACCCACGGATAATCACATATTACATAAGAATAGGATAACTACTTATATTTATGAAATATTTTATACCATCTGATCGAATGAACTACGAATACTTGGTTGATGCTTCGGGAATATCATTTGTATCGTAGAGTCAACTAACCTGACAATAATTTGAAAATTGCCTGCTCACCAGCAGTACGGGTACCGTCGCCATTGCTGAAACAACTGGAATTACGTCTGTGTCGTGACGGGAAACGACCTAAAACGCATTTGACTCTGATAAGAGTTGAATGTAGTTCAAGGCGACGCATCCGTAATACATGTGGCACACTTGAGACAGATCATATAAAAGGAACCCTGAACTCCATACCGAGATCAGAGGGATGGAACTGTTCAATAGCCCTGTTATCAATCTTCGTGTTGTAAAATTTCATGTGCTTCCGCGCAGGCAATGCAAAGTATACGATTTCTGTCACTTCAGTGCAATTGTTTTACGTTCATTTGAGATTTTCATTAAGAAGCATATTTTTTACAGAGGTCTGGAATAGCGTGAATGCCGAATGGGAAGGAAACGAATATTCATTATTGGGTGGGGAAGGCTGGTGGATTAAAGCATCAGTCATCGTATCCAGTTTGATACAAAACTCACACAAACCATTGTTCGCTGTTGAAAGCGGGCGAATATCAGCTGTAGTTCAACAATTTATAGAATTTTAGTGTCCTATCAGTTGATTACGTGAAGGTGATAGACAACGGGGATGTTCTCTATATAACCCTGGTTTCCGTAAGTTCGTCTTCAGTCAAAGCCAAAGAACTACAAGACAACTCGTTGTGATGATAGAGGTTGATGTTGTATTACTTCTGCATCATAACATAGACATTGGTACAGCAAATCAAAGATATCATGAAAACGTCCGTACAGATTGAAGCCAAGATGTTATTGCTCGAATCATTGTGAAATTACATTGAATTTTATACAGTAAAACAAATAAGTACTTGAACCAGAGGCTGGTACAAAACCCTTAACTCCAGGATTGTAACAATTAATTAGGGACCTGCCGGAATAAATACTTGCCACTGTTAATTAAACACAGCTGTGGCCTGACCGGGTCACTTTAATACCGTACCATATTCATGTAGGCTCTAGCTTACATACTAACAGAAGACCTTTATCAATTTCTCATTTCTACAATATACAATGTAAATCGAGTTATATTTAGAGTACCAATTAAATCTCAAGTGCCATCCTCTTGCTTGATATCATTCGTTTTAACTTATGATGTGAAGCCAGGCCTGCTATAATTGACCTGATGTGTCAAATCCACATCTCTAGCCTGTATCGTTATCAACACAAGTGTATACCCCGGTTTAGACTTCCTGGCTTCCGCTTAATTAGCAGAGATATGCTCTGAGATGTATAAACGCTCGAACTGACATTTTAACCGAACTGATTAAGGTAAATGTGAAATCAAAAAGATACATATATGATCAAAATATCTTCATTATCTCATTCCATATTTTACATACCTCCGTTACCACAAGTTAATTGTTCTCCCAACAACAATTAACTCATATATATCCATCAATATATAGCAAATATCATATGGTATCGTGCAGGAAAAATGACTTATAATAGATCGGTTACAATTTAAAAATCAAAAACAGATACATCAGATACCAAAGAATAAAAATGAAAAGATTAATTGACATGTTCCAAATGTTATAATAGCAAAACAAACAAAAGCAAAATTATCAAATCATGAATCAAAACTAGATTAAAATAAGTCATTAAAAGGATGGTCAGGGAAATATGAAACCAAGTAAATGTCTTTAAGGCGTGCACTCCTTTAACATTCACTTGAAATTTCACATACCTTCCCTACCGGAAGTTAAATGTCCATTCTGCAGAATGGCATTCAACTCAGTTTTCCAATATAATGTCAACCGCAGGTTGGGGAAAATCAAATCCACAGGCCGGCCGGACCTGGGGCAAAACCGCCATAGGCGTGTTAACACCAGATGATACAGAAGTTTGCTCTAGAGTCTTCGAAAAACAATCAAAACAAGAAATACAAGAAAAGTTACACAACTTGAAACGTTTCATAATACGAAAAACAACAAACAACAGTATGCATACAAACAAAATTGAACCAAAAACGTACGTCAAAATCTCGGAAAACGACACAGTGGACCCGTATTCTAACTCCACTGGTCGTAACGGCTTAAGGGGCACATATTTCACCTTACGAAGGTCATGCCAGGGTGTAAGTTTTAGCGAGGTTAGTATGTTAGACTCATTCAGAATGGTAGGTATGTCGACAGGTGGTAAAGAAACGACAGTTGCTAGCAAAGAAACCATGTGAGTCATCATTTTCACCTGACTTAACTTCCAATCCATACCACTAAAAGTACAATTATTAGGACTTAGCAAATAGAGTCCTGCACCTAGAGTGTGTGTCATCGTAGGAACACCGTCACAATGTTCTTGAATATTTTCTCCAAATGTCTGCACAATAAATTCACCTGGGGCAAGTTCAAATATCTTACTGGTTGTATCGTTAGTTTGACTCAACTGAACCAGACATAGATCACTAGTGACATTTGATAAGATACTCACAATACAAGGTATATGCTGTGACGCCATCATGGCGTTGCCATAACAAACCTTCGGTGTACGTCCCATACACCGTGCAGGGTGGAAGTACCAACCTGTCCGCGTATTTAACCCAATATGTTCCGCGGATAACATGACTTTCATTAACTGACCGGGGGCACGTAAGGGCATAGCCCATGACCTTATGTTATATTCGACACAGGCACCATTGTCAACAAGTGGGAGAGTGGCCACGTAATGCAGAGAATCATAGCCACTGGTATCGAAAAGTATATGTACGACGATGTTTATTTCTGATTATAGGAGAACTCAATGCTGGAGGTTTACGCTTACGCAAGTAATAACCATGCGGTGAGTCGTCCATTTCATTCGAAGAGTCTGGCTCCGTGGTGGTCTCCTCATCCATATCAGACGACGCGTCATCCGCATTAGGCGGATCTTCTACATCAGGCACTTGACTTTCATTATTATTCGCCGTATCATCGGGAATTTCAAGTGTATTAGGGGACTGACTTGTAGCGTCATCATTCTGAGAAGGGGAGGAGTTTGACAACTGCCTATCATGCAACGTGGGCGTCTCAACTTGCTCGGGAGCTACGTTAAACTGGCGTTCTGCTCTGTTCAGACTCTGCCGCGTACCTATCTCAGGGTTACGACGGGGGCGTGGCTGAACATTATCCCAAACAATCTGAGGATCGACAACTCGAAGCTTAGAGACATTAACTACTCTAGTTTTCCCTGACCTCTGGTGTCGAATATGGGCTACCGGTCCGTTAATCTTAAATATTTCATACTGTGGATCACACTGAGCTGTCAGTTTGATTCGCTCATCTGCATGAACAACCACAGAGTCGCCCACCTTGAACACGCCCTCCCGTGCTCGGTGATTAATTTGTTCACGATGGTACAATCGTGATTTTTCAGTCGCTTCACGTGCTTTGTGAAGTGCATTGCTCACATGACTTAAACGGTCACTAAGATCTTGTGAAGCATCTACAGGTAGGGAGAATGGTAAACGTGCACGACGCCCATACGTTAAATAAAAGGGCGTGTACGTAGTTGTGGCATGTCTTGTGTTGCGATAAGCTAACAAGGCTGAACTGAGTTCACTTTCCCAATGTCGAGACTGATTATTGACCAACTTCTGGAGAATTTCCTTAAGGGTTCGATTGAAACGTTCAGTTTTGCCGTTAGTTTGAGGATGATACGGAGTCGTGCGCCTGTGATCTATTCCTAGCAACTTGAATTTTTCTCTCAACTCATTAGAATTGAATTCCTTTCCCAGATCGGTAATCACGATCTCTGGAATTCCATGTCTAGAACAGTATTCTTCCAGAAATTTATCCTCCACATTTTCAGCTGTTTTCGAACGTATAGGAAAAGCTTCCGCCCAAGCTGAATAATGATCTACTATCGTCAAGATGTAGGAATGGCCTTTATTTGATCGAGTCAGTGGACCGATCAAATCCATACCAACAATCTGACCTGGATATTTTGGCATGGGCATTTCGGTGTACTTTGGGCGACTACGCACCCGTCTATTTACCTGACAAGTTGCACAACGGTCCAACATACGCATAATGTCTTTGCGCATGCCCTTCCAAACGAATGCATCTCGGACTAGACCTAAGGTCTTATAGAGTCCTTGGTGACCTGCGCGAAGGTGTGCTTGCTCCATTACCTGGTTACGAAACCTGGTCGGCAAGATCACACGGGGATATTCAGCATCAGCTGCCGAGGGACATCTCGTGGAATATACTATTTCATTGTGCACCATATGTTCCTCTGATGGAACAGTAAATAGAGTGGGGAACTCCCGTTTTTGTTCCTGGCGAAGTGTCACTTCATCAACGCCATATACCGATATTGGCACGTACGGTAGGACACCCTCAGGTACCTCAGGTATAATGTAATCATTAGTATCAAATGTTGCAACTTCATAAGGAGTTCGAATTCTTGAAAGCATGTCTGCTCGGACATTCTTGCTTCCTTTGATGTATTCAATCTTACACCCATACTCAGCTATCAAAACTGCCCATCGTTGAACTTTGGTGTTCCTAACTTCACCAAGAAAGAGACTTTTCAACGGTTTATGATCAGTGTAAACAACAAATTCTGCTCCATAGAGGTATGGCCTTAGCTTTTTCAATGCATAGACTACAGAATATCCTTCTTTTTCTATGACAGGCCAATTCAACAGGCTATCTTTTAAGGTGGCCGACACATACTGTATGACCCGGTCAACACCTTGCTCATCTTCTTGCACTAAAATTGCACCTACTGCATAGTTGGATGCATCAGTAAACAATTTGTATGGCTTCTGTGGGTTTGGATAGGCTAGTACACTATCACTGCATAAGAGGCGTTTCACCTCATCAAATGCATTCTGCTGGGGCTGACCCCATTTGAACCTCACATGCTTCCGTGTCAAGGATACAAGAGGCTCTACCAGGTTAGCATAGTTGGGGACACATGCACGATAATATCCTGACATGCCAAGAATAGAACGTACTTCCTCTACAGAAGTGGGAGGGAACATGTCACGGATAGCTTGAATTTTCTGATCTTGTGGGGAAATACCATGCTGTGAAATGTGATACCCCAATAAATCTACTGACCTAGCCGCAAAGACACACTTCTTTCTTTTGAGCTGTAAATTATACTCTAATAACCGTTCCAAGACTAGTTTTAGATGATAAGCATGCTCAGCTTCATTGCGTGAGTATATAACAATGTCATCAACATACACAACGACAAACTTACCGACATAATCTCGACAAATGTCATTCATGGCTCTTTGGAAAACCGCACCTGAGTTACAAAATCCAAATGGCATGGAATTCCATTCAAATAAACCTTCTGAGCAGGTAAATGCAGTTTTTTCAATGTCTTCAGGTGAGACAGGTATTTGCCAATATCCAGACTTGAGGTCTAGAGTTGTGAACACAGATGCACCACGCAGAGAGTCAAAAATGTCTGAAATCAAAGGTAATGGATAACTCTCCTTACGTGTTACAGAGTTCAATTTCCTGTAATCGATGGCGAACCTGATCGTTCCATCCTTCTTCGGTACCAGTGTGATAGGTGACGCCCAAGGTGATGAAGATGGTCGTATAACACCTGCCTGTAACATCTCCTTTATTTGGTCCTTGACAACATGCTGTTTCATCAAGGGCATTCTGTACGCACGCTGCCTGATAGGGGGGTGATCTCCAGTAGGTATGGTACACTGCACTCTCGGGTGTCTCCCTGCACCTGGTTTCTTCGACACGTCGAAAACATCTCGGTATTCGTGTAGCACTTCATCGATCTCCCTGTTTCCCGTGGTTTCGTATACACTTCCTGCAGCGTCGATACCCCCCAGTTGTCCAGTCGACGTTAACTTGTATACTCGACCGAACCATCGCATATGACTTTTTGGATAGTCCAATTGAGCTTTTCCAATATGTAAGGCATCAGACCCCAAAATACACTGATGAAACATCTCCGGAACCACAACAATCGGTACAGGAGACGCGTTTAGAAATTTGACTTCAGTTTGTCCCAAAACCTTCAGAGGCTGCTCATTCACAGCATATATTATACCAGTTTTCTTAAGTGGTCCCTTCCCAGATAGTTTGTGCCACACATCAGCACGTAGTAGTGACGTTGACGCCCCCGTGTCAATCAGTGCGGTAATAGTTTGTCCATCTAATTTTAATTGGGCCGAGAACCTCCCTGGAATGATCGAGCGCTCGGCCCTCTGCCGTTTCCCGCCTGCTCATGAGTTGTTTAGAAGCGTGGACTAGGTGGATTACGACATACCGCCATTCTGTGTCCGGTCTGCTCGCATCTCCAACAAGTGATTGGTTGTCTCTGCCTGGTACGTCTCGGACCATTGTTTCGTGTAATTGGCAGTCGCTGATCACTCCGGGCTCGCATCGTGGTATTTTCCTGCTGTCGGCGTTGATCACATTCCAACCGGCTCAATCGATTGTTCACTAATTTCTGATGTGCCTCTATGACACCTCGGTTCTGTCGGATTTCCTCTAAACATCTCTCGACAGGGTTCTGAGAAGCGTCAACTTCCATCGGCACTGTTTCGTCTAAGTTCATAGTAGAAAGTAAGTCTAACCGGGATGCTTGATCCTCGATATAGGTCATAGCCGCATTTACATCTTCGGCCCGTTTGTTCATCACGATTTTGCGTGCCAACTGCTTATCCTGTAGTGACCTGATATAAGCACGAAGTATGACACGTTTCGAGTCGTCATTTATATCTGGATATGCACGTCTCGCCAAGTCCCGAAATCGCCTATTGTATGTATACACAGTTTCTCCTGGTCTCTGGTGAATCGATTCTAATTCACATTTTAACCTCTCATCTTCATTTGTGGATACAAATGCCGTTACCACATGTTGCCTAATTGTTTGCCAAGTTACGGTGGCATTGTCCTTGTCCTCAAGAAATAAATCGATCTCCCTTCGGAGACCTCCGGCTGTCGTCCATATCGCCAAATTTGCTGGACTCCCATTGATGTCTCGAACATCCCGTATCGCCGTGTTGCATTCTTCTAACCAGTCGCGCACCTCGACCGGAATGAGTCCATCACATTTACGAATAGCCGCAACGTGATTTCGTAACCTCTCACGTTGTACTCGTGATTGTTCATGAGCTGAATTGTCAGCACGCACGGCGTTTACTAATGTTGTTACGCCCTATGCTATGGCCTGCAGATCTTGCACTCGCACGGTCTGATCTGCCATACCTGTCTTGCCTTGTAGTATCTCGTCTGGGGGTCGCCAATATAGAATTTTAGTGTCCTATCAGTTGATTACGTGAAGGTGATAGACAACGGGGATGTTCTCTATATAACCCTGGTTTCCGTAAGTTCGTCTTCAGTCAAAGCCAAAGAACTACAAGACAACTCGTTGTGATGATAGAGGTTGATGTTGTATTACTTCTGCATCATAACATAGACATTGGTACAGCAAATCAAAGATATCCTGAAAACGTCCGTACAGATTGAAGCCAAGATGTTATTGCTCGAATCATTGTGAAATTACATTGAATTTTATACAGTAAAACAAATAAGTACTTGAACCAGAGGCTGGTACAAAACCCTTAACTCCAGGATTGTAACAATTAATTAGGGACCTGCCGGAATAAATACTTGCCACTGTTAATTAAACACAGCTGTGGCCTGACCTGGTCACTTTAATACCGTACCATATTCATGTAGGCTCTAGCTTACATACTAACAGAAGACCTTCATCAATTTCTCATTTCTACAATATACAATGTAAATCGAGTTATATTTAGAGTACCAATTAAATCTCAAGTGCCATCCTCTTGCTTGATATCATTCGTTTTAACTTATGATGTGAAGCCAGGCCTGCTATAATTGACCTGATGTGTCAAATCCACATCTCTAGCCTGTATCGTTATCAACACAAGTGTATACCCCGGTTTAGACTTCCTGGCTTCCGCTTAATTAGCAGAGATATGCTCTGAGATGTATAAACGCTCGAACTGACATTTTAACCGAACTGATTAAGGTAAATGTGAAATCAAAAAGATACATATATGATCAAAATATCTTCATTATCTCATTCCATATTTTACAAATTGTTAGACAATAGTTAACCGCACATACAAGTAACTGATTGAAGGTCCAAGCGAAGGGGCTATATCATCAAAATGTAAAGATGACTAGCCCGGTTTATGCAGAATGAAATATCAAATCTCATAAAACCCAGTCATTTTGAAGTTTAAATAAATTGATCTCGTTCAGTTGCTTTGTCTAGGGATTAGTTCACGTTCATGTGCCTATGGAGCTATAACATGGGCATTATTGAGAACAGGTTTAAATTTCTAACAATAGTATCGACACACCTTTTATTACGATTAAAGTAAACAAAATATTGATACATCTTTTTGCAACTGCCACAGCAGTACCATTCATACCTATTCATAGCCGCGCCAAAGTGAAATATGTTCGACGAAAATGTGGGCCTCTCATATTCAATAATCGTGGGCGATTCTTCCATCACATGGAATGCGTATGCCAATTTTCAGGTGAATCCAACAAAGCATTTGGAAGTTATCGCTTGTAAAGAATTCAAACTGACATCCCCGGACACAAACAACCAAGATCCATTTTGTCCCAGTGGCGCCACCTTCAGGCAGATGTTGCTGAAATGCAATACCGACTGGCATCTTGTCGCAAGGAATGCGTATGCCGAATTTCGGAACAATCCAACAAAGCGTTAGGAAGTTATCGCTTGTGGAAAATTCGAACAGACATGCACGGAGGTACACGGACATCCACGGACACAAAGAAGCAATCCAGTGGTGTCACCTTCAGGCAGATGTTGCTGAAATGCATATGCCGAATTTCGGAAAAACCCAACGAAGCATTAGGAAGTTATCGCTTCGAACACACATGCACGGACGTACACGGACATTCACAGACGCAAGAACCATTTTAAAATCCCCGGCCGCGGCGGGGGACAATATGGTGACGCCCAGTTTTACCTCAGGATTTGTCTTATCCTAGTCTAGCAAGCTATTACTATTACTAGAGTTTAATTACATTGTGACATTCAAAAATGAACTAATCTACTCCCTTAAGATCCATTGTCATTGTGAGACTTCACGAATAACATTGGAAATCCCTAGTTTGTACCATGCAACTAATCACATGAAATAGGACCTGTTCTATATCATACCACGTTAAGCATACAAAAAAATCATTATGGGCCTTCAGCTGATGTCTATCAAGTATCCGGCATTCGTTTGGCATCCGTCACCAACAACGAATTTACACAACCGAACTTTCGCTCCGAAAAGCCTTGTTATTTAGTTATGGATTTGAATCAACATGTATACCGACATTGAGAAATTAGATTCGCATCGGTATTTTCTTCCTTTCTATCTAGTTGGTCACACTCAATCATTCATAAACCCCATGCTTTGGCAAGAGTTTATGTTATCATCAAACTGTAATTGATCATGATTTGTCCAGACAAAGAGCACAGCTTCTGGCACGTTGTGAATTCTGCTGTTCTTTCGCTAAGTAACCCCTTATTAGGGATACATGCGAATTAATGGATGTTGAATCTCGTGTATTGATTTTGTAATCTATCATTTCCCCCCAAAAAAGTATAAAGAATCAGTCCTCTCTTGTAGTACTTCTTTTTTCGAGCTAAGGTTCTTTAACGGCATCAGCTGACAACTTAATACGTGGGTGTCACTTGGGTATCATATACATGTTCGGGCAGGCATCATTATTCAGCCATCGGTCGCAAAAGAAGTTTCGCGTTAAACCGGAAGAATTGTTTCTTTCGACAGTTCGATACGTGTATGTCATTGTAAGTTTACATCCGTTCATACGTTTTTTCTCACTCCGTTCACATCGACCGTGGTTTTAACGTTTGCATATAGTTGTCTTTGCTACACGACTCTGTCAATTCCTGAATGGTGCCACTTTCCTGCTCTGTAGACATGTTAATGCTGCAAATATATCCTACAGTTTAAATGACGCATCACCAGGCGTTTCTGATGACTGCCTTTGGAAAGCCTGACTGTATGTTAAGCGACCAGTATACTTATATTAATCCTTTCGCGCGGGAGTTATTAAATCGGATTTTTATTACGGCACACTAATCCCGATAACATTTGTAGAGACTAATGGCCAATGTCACAGTACAATATACCCAATCTCGAAAATAAAATATCTATTATGGTCGAATATTGTCAACAAACACCGAGGCTTCCGCGAATAGCCTACGCATGATTGCTATACTTATTTTTTTATTCATACAGTGGTGTAACGACTTACATCCAACCCTAATATAACGACATCATTAGGAACTGCTGATGCTTTCCACTTGTGCTCATCATCATTTTTAATCTTGGACAGATTTGGATTCAGGCCTCAACAGCATGATAATTGGCATATCTGGCGAGTGTTGACGCAGACATTCATTACAACCGATCGCTGGGTAACGAATGCTGAATTGAAGCATGTAATATTTAGTTTATACTAAATTGTGTGGGTTTTTATATCAGAGGATTGTCATATTCGACTTTCAATAGTCAGCCGTCATCCATAAAATATTTTCGCGCCAATAATCGAAAGACCTGTTTACATGCCACAGTTATCCAAGAAATGATTATTAGAAAAAGAAGAACAAGATAGTTTAATATGCTCGGTATGAACGCGTATTAGAGTCCAGATACTGGTATCGATATGTCATACACTAAATCGTTATAACGAGTTGACAAACTTATATCCAGACAGGAAGTCGTTACTACGACTTAAAATAGCAAGTATCTCGTTAAATTACGACTTTGTTATGCCGCGATACAGATTCGTTCTTGTATATACGCATTATCTCGTTATGAGGCTATACACAGTCACTATGAGCAGACACCCTTTGTATTTATTTATTTATTTATTTATTTATTTATTTATTTTTCGGTTTCATGACCTGAGCCCAAATTATCCTGATGAATTTGAGAGAAAACAGTTAGAGGGCTAAGGAGCTAACTAACAAAAGTCGGGTAGAGAAGGAAAATGATGAAGACCCATAAGGCTTTGCCTACTACTGCTGACGTAGTCCAAAAATATCTATATCATTCTCTAATAATTTTGTGAAACACATTGATAAATTACACATATTACACACCGACCCACCCCAGCCCAAGGGAAATATCTACAAAATTGACTGCTCCTGCCAGGAAAGTTACATCGGAGAAACCATGCGACCCCTCAACGTCCGCATCAAGGAACATAAGGCCTCCAGCAATAAAACAGACGGAAAATCAGCCATTTCTGACTACCTGACGGAACACCCAGGACACCAGATAAATTGGCAAAACATTCACAAACTTTCTATCCCTCCAGACTGACCAAACAGAGAGAAGACTACAGGAAGCCATTCACATCAAAAGACACAAGCCGGCAATCAACCGAGACAGTGGACAGTTTGTACCGAGTGCCTATGACAGCCATACCAGCTTAGATGGAGATTATCACCGTGACCGTTAAACTTTTTCATTATCCTTTATGTAATTCTCACACATTATGCTATTATCCATGTTTATCCCATAGCAATTGTATATCCCCACACATAATAGATTTAATATTATTCTCACCTCTAATAAATGCGGTTACCTCGAATTTAATCTGCAATCACCTATTGTCTATACCCAGCTTAGAAGATTAGTTAGATTACAATAGCTCCACAGCAATAAAGAAGTTGTTATCCATAGAATAGCCTTATGTTACATACGCCGACTTCTAAATGCCTATCAAAGAAATGAAACATCGATAAATTGTAAAGAAAGGACCTTTTATCAGCGGAAGCGACCCGCGTGGCAGTTTGTCATTACCTCATTGTCTGTATCGGTCTAAAGATTACAATTACATTATTCAAGTTTGTTGTGCGATATTGATGGGGCCAAATTCTCAGACGTCTTTTGACGCAAATCTGCGCTCAAGGTGTATGTTGCATAAATTGCGCACGCCCTTCGGCACAAATTGTGTAGTTAAAGAAAGGAGAACATATCTCGATTATCTCAGAAAGAAAAATCACGACAGATGATAGCTGTCCGGTAGGACAATGCAGGTCTGGGATAATTGTCTGCCATACATGATAAGGTACGCCATAATACGGATACCTTTGTTAAGATGATAGATGTCTAACACACTTGACTTTTCGGAATTTGATTGTCTGGTATACTGAAGTCGAATTCGTTGGCTTATTAGTTGAGGTATCCACTGAATACTCCAAGGCGGATTAATCCGAAATGTCGAGGTGTACATACGAATATGATTAGGTTAATCTTTACTGTAATCTGAATTCACGCTGGAAAATATTAACAGTAATGACGATCGAATCATCCGACAATTTTTTCGGGCCAAATTTTTTCTCTGGTAACTGAAACTGCACCATATCTGTTTATTACAATAATTAGATCCGTATAGTGTCATGACACTTTGTGAAATATACATTGCTATAGAGTCAAAGAATTCATAGATTTGATTTATGTAGATAACTAATTTAATTAAACGTATAGAACCCAAATTGAAACTAAACCGAGAAATATAAAAGTGCCACTTCGCGGATAATCAAAGGCAACATTAAAAGGATGGTGGAAAACGCTGTTGTCGTACTGAGCAGAAGTCATATGACCCCACAGCCAAATATACTGACTACATATTTCTGAAAACATCACAAGCCAAGCTCATCCCTATGTAGTGTAACTGAATGCCCCATTGTTTTCCCCACATAGCTTAACAACTTAAACATTGCGCATTGCTGTTGTGTTAGACGCACAACATATAGATAGGCTACAGCTAGATTCTCTTGGTATTTGACTGATTAGCTTACTGCAATTTTCTTGTACCTCATGTAACTAGCCACAATATCACCTCTCTGCCGAAAAGGACCAAGATTACCAATAGGCAAACATACTGCAAAGAGCCATAGATCATGATTCTATCTTGATTATGCGTTGTGTAAATTGTGGCTTATAATAGAATCGGCCATCATATTGTTTTCCCCCATTTTTAAGTTTTCTCCCAGCACGATTCGCTGAGAATTTTGTACACATGTCATATGTCGCAATACAAACAAGGGAGAAAGCATCTGTAATTGGAGAGAGAGAGAGAATTAAGTTTAACGTCGCATTCAGCAATATTTCAGCTATTTTGCGATGACCAAACAAACTAAGTAATCAATTCAAAAACTCGGTAAACTAATGTGTCAAAACAGGTACAAACATTAAAATTTGTACAACAAACCAATCTCTCTCAAATAACTTAAAATACAATCCTCTTTCACTCTGCTAAAAAGATCTTCCAGCGTAGTTGCTCGATAAAAAGTATCTTAAAATCTATGCAGTCTATGAGAATGTTTCACCGTGAGATCTTCATGGCAAGGTATACACCTTGGAATCGGCTCCTGTTTTAGTAAATATTCATGAGAATCGTTTGTGACCGATCCTACATCGTCTAATCATGGCCTGGTCGAAACGCTTATGACTGTTCAGATGAATATAACCAACCGTTTTTTTGAACTCGTGAAGTTTGTTATTATCCATAGTATCCCATAAGGATTGAAACAGCTGATGGTCTGAAATCGCTGTATGGGATTCCAACAGGATCAACGTATTCATCTAGAGCTGCCTTAGCCAATCCATCAGCTTCAGTGTTGCCTTTGATGTCAACGTGACTGGGCACCCAACAAAACACAATATCTATATGGTGATCAAATCTGGTGTCATATAATTGTAGAATTTTCAAGATGGTGGGATGAGTTGAATTTCCACTTTTAATTGCTTTAAGGCATGATAGTGAATCTGAAATATGACATATTTTTGCCTTCTAGTGGATCCAATACCTTCTAAAGCTGATAATAGAGCTTTTGCATTTGCAGTAAAAATGGAACTTTTACCTGGCAGACGATACGTTTTAGTTTTGGAACTAAAGATAGTAGCACATGCTACTCTCTCACCATCTTTAGAACCATCTGTATAAATAGCCTGATGTGATCTGTATTTCTCTCCCAGTAGACCAAATTATCGTGTATACACGAGCTGGCTCGTGTCTGCCTTCTTATATTTAGTCAGTGAAATATCTACTTCTGGTGTGGCTAACTGCCATGGTGGAGTTGGCAAGAGCTCGTTAGGTAAAATTTGACTAACTTTAATACCAGCTGCTACAAGGTGTGGTTTCATACGGATTCCAAGAGGTGGAATAATCGAGGGTTTCTTTGAATAGAAATCTGCGTACTGAGGGTTGCAAACACAATTATATGCAGAATTTGAGTGGTTCGAACGCAATTTTGTGATATATTGCAGCGATAATTTAATTCTCCGAAGTTCTAAAGGAACTTCATCCGCTTCGACATACAAGCTTTCTTCATGTGATGTTCTGAACGCACCGAGGCAAAGTCTTAGTTCTTGATGGAGAATAGGATCTAGCTTTGCCAAGTTTGACTTGCTTGCACCATTGTAGACAATAGAACCACAATCAAGTTTGGAACGAACAAGTGATTGATATAAATGGAGAAGAGTTTGCTGATCTCCCCCCCTCCCCCACTTATAGCTGGCAACTACTTTCAACAAATCTAGAGCTTTCTTGCATTTGGCTTTTAAGCAATTTATATGTGATTTGAATGTTAGACGTTGATCAAACAATATGCCTAGAAATTTGACCTCTTTTACCACTTTGATTTCAGATCCGTCTAATTCAAGTTCTGGATCTGTGTGCTGGAAATATTTTCTGCAAAAGTGTATACAATTTGTCTTAGCTCTGGAGAATTTGAAGCCATGTTCTAGAAACCATTTCTGAATTCTGTTTAGACAAAGTTGTATTGTTCTCTCAATATTGTGTATACTTTTCCCACTACACGATATATTGAAATCGTCTACAAAAAGTGAGCCATCAATTGATTTATTCAGGACTGCAGCCAAGCTGGTGATCTTGATACTAAACAGAGTAGTAGACAAAATACTGCCTTGTGGGACACCCGGGTCTTGATCAAAATGATCAGACATACAGACATAATTGTACCCAAACGAATTTGGAATTGTCTATCATTCAAAAAGTTGGAAATAAAAACGGGTAAACGGCCTTTTAAGCCCATATTTTGAAGATCTTTAAGAATCCCGTGTTTTCATGTAGTATCGTAGGCTTTTTCTAAATCAAAAAAGATAGAAACCACATGTTCGTTCTTGGCGAAAGCATTCTTAACATACGAATCCAATCTGACCAAATGATCAATGGTACTTTTATTTTTACGGAAACCAGCCTGAATATCAGTAAGTTTTTTTTCAGTTTCCAGGTACCAAACAAGGCGATCATTTATCATGCGTTCCATTGTTTTGCAGACACAGCTAGTCAGTGAAATCGGACGATAATTACCAGGGTCTGTATGGTCACGACCAGGCTTTGGTACTGGTATAACTATGGCATTGTGCCATGACGGGGGAAAGTCTTCCCTATACCAAAGTTTATTGAATATGCGCAACAGAATTTCTAGAGATGATTCCGGTAGATGTTTCAAAAGCTGATAACGAAAATTATCAGGGCCTGCAGCAGAATCATTAGCTTTCGTGAGAGAAGCATGAAGTTCTTCAATTGTAAACGAAGCGTTATAGCCTTCATGGTTACCGGAGGGGAATTCAATTTCGTTTTTCTCTTCTCTTTTTTGGAAACTTTGGAATTTAGGTACATAATCTTCTGATGAAGAGTTTTTGGCAATTGTTTCTCCTAATTTATTTGCAATTTTTACTCTGTCAGTAATCACCTGATTTCCGTCGTTGAGATGATGAACGCTTGACTTGGAGCTTTTACCTTTTATTCTTTTGATCATATTCCAAACTTTTGTTATAGGAGTATGAGTATTTATCTTAGAAACATAATTTCTCGAAGAATCACGTGTATTCTGTTTCATGGGTCTACGAGTTTTAGCTCTTGTAACTTTGAGATCTTTCAATTTTTCAGGATTAGGATGTCGGCGGAAATATCGTTCAGCCTTCTTCCTACTTTTCCTTGCTTCTTTGCAGTCATTAAACCAAGGTTTCTTAATATGTGCAACTCCTGAAGATGTGGGAATGGTTTGGTTGGCAATTTCTATCAGCATATCTGAGAATAACTGTATAGGATCTGGAGCATCAGAGAAGGAGACAGCTTGTAGTTTTTGTGAACAAAGCTTTTCAAACTCGGGCCAGTTTGCTTTCTTGAAATTAAACCTTGTGGAATGAGGGTCATCAGCTGAATGAACAGCTTTTAGGATAGTGGAAAGTGATCACTTCCACAAAGGTCATCATGAACAGACCAGGAAAATTCTTCAAGAATAGGGAGGTCCCAAAGTGAGTTATCTAACGCTGAATAGGTTCCATGAGCTGAGGACAAATGTGTATAAGAACCATCATTAAAAATACACAAAGAATTATTTGATATAAAATTTTCAAGAACTTTACCTTTACAATTGTCTTCATTATCTCAGAGGATATTACGACCGTTAAAATCACCCATCATTAAACAAGGTTTCGGGAGTTGATCGTAAAGATCTTGAAGTTCACTAATTACAAGCGTCTAGTCCGTCATTCATAATCCAGCCGTCGTCCATTAGAGAATATCCGCGTCCATAATCCAAAGACCTATTCCATTTTCCACATAACAGTATTAGCACCAAATTCAAAAAGACAATCATAGTATACATAAACATAGGCTTGTTTCCTGCAAGAGAGAAGCGGTCAACAGTTTTCAATGATGCCGGCAAGACATCATGATGTTCCAAGAAATATCAAATCCGTATCGCTGATCAGTATTCTTAATCCATAATATTCGTTATAGAGTCGTCATCTAAAAAAAGATGTATCTCAGTCACGCTTTGATTGTGACTGTTCATATGAGTACCATGAGGATCTTGAAGTACATGGGTTCATACGGCCCCTAGCCCCGGGTTAAGCGGAATTAGACACAAGTTACGAAACGTAGCGCCATAGATCTTGCACGCTACGTTCGTATTTTGCTATCAGCATGCGATATGTATCGCCAAATTTGAGAAACTTTGAGTGGAGGCGCTTCGTGGAATAGCCCTGTTTTATAAGTTTCTGCAACAATGTTTTGTGACGTTGATTAAAATCATCACATTTAACACAGGATCTAGCAAATGCTACTAAGCGAGATATGTATACGCCATATGCAGGTCCCACTGGAATATTACTATCCAGAAAGGGATAGTTTACGATGTCGAAATTGTAATCATCTCTTTTGTCATAAAGTCGACGAGAGAGAATGCCCGCTTCATTTTTATAGAGATAGAGATCTAAATAAGATGTGCCTGTAGGGCTATCTGTAGTTTCCTTCAAATCCAGTGAAGGTGGATATATATCCTTCACTGCGTCATTTATATAGCGATTATCCACAGCGAGAAGATCGTCTATATAGCGTTTGGTGAATGAGAAGGAACGGGCTTTGAATGGATCGGTTTTTGAAAGCGCCTGCATATAGTCATATTCATAAGAGAACAGATATAGGTCAGCCAATAGGGGTGCACAATTAGTACCCATTGGAATACCTATATGCTGTTGATATATTGTGTTGCCAAATTTCACATAGATATTTTTAATGAGAAATTCAAGCAACTCTATAAACAAAGAAACATCCCATGAATGATATCTCTTGTATGTAGTCGAGCTAAAGAATGCTTTATGGCTTCCGACATTAATATATCTACGATCAGTTTTCTTGAACACAGATACTATTAATGAACTTAGACGGTCAATAAGGTCCTGATGAGGGAATATCCACATACATTCAACGCCAGAGTTCTTAGAAATAGTGGCGCAATACCTTTCCCAAAATGCTTTTACCTCCTGAAGGGCCCTCGTCAATAGGGTTGAAAGAAGCTTGATGGTGCAGCTTCTAGAACCAGCTATGAATCTAGCTTTGTATGGTGATTTATGCATTTTGGGAGTCCAGTATATTTTTGGTATGTCGTTATGATTGGTTGGAAGACAAATACCTCTTTCCCTGAGAAACTGTTTGTGATTGTTAAATAAAACTTCCAGAGTAAATGCAGTTTGGGAGTAAGTAGACGTATTTGATGAAGATATGTCTACACTCAATTCTTTAACCAGCACCTGGTAATAGTAATATTTACATATGAATATTATATTATTCGGAGCTTTGTCTGCTGGGACTATGACGAATTTACTCTGGAGATTTGCTAGAACTTCTTGCGAATTGAGGTTTCTCAGAACTTGTTTTGCTTGGGGAAGAGTACTTCTGTCAATATGGCGGATTGTTTCAACGACCTTGCTCTTGGTGAGGTCCAGCCAATCAGCGAGTACTGTAGGTTCAACTTTTTCTCGCTTAGACCAATCAATAACGTACTGTTCCAATGCAGACAGGACTATCTTCTAGTCGGCCTTCAGATTTATTCTTCTTGGCTCTCTATATTTAGGTCCTTTCATCAGGAGTAATTTCAGATCCCCATCACTCACCACATCAAGGTCACCAGTCACAATATGTTTGCATGATGTATAGATAAAGTTCGACGATTCACAATCACAACTATAGCCTCCTGACCTGTATAAGTTCCAGTCAAACTCCTGGACAGCATTGGAGTAATTGAATATTTTGGTGGCTATAGATTTAGTGTACTTATATGAAATGCAAGGAGGTTCTGTGAAACTTAAAATAGTTTGGTACAGCGTTGCGTACCTCTGGATCATTCAGGATTCGAGGTAAATTAATGATGTCCAGTCCTTTATCTAAGTAGTTGAGTTTCAAGAAAAGCCGATCTTGAGAGGTTTCGATTATGTTCACTGGACGATACAACCGAAAATACGCTATATCTTGACATACTTTAATGATTTTGGATGGTATTATATTTCCTGAAGACGCAGATTGTTGTATATCTCTGGCTATTTGATTTAAAGCTCTCAGAGGTAACGCATACAGAACTGTACGTAAGCTATGTATACTATTGGGTGTGTTAGTTAAACCCACTAAGTAATTTAAAGTGATATGATCGTGAATCATCGAACTATTAAACTTTCGCCAACCATGGCTGCGATGTCTCCGTTGATGGGGTTTAAATAGTTGGGTAATGTTGGATATATTTGAACGGCGGTTTGTAGCATTGCCGAACCCACTGACATTATCATTTAAACCAAACGGAAACACTGACCCAAGTTCTAGCATCCAGAATAATTCCCGCTCTCGGATTTTTCTCTCAAATCCAAAAGGGGAATCCTTAGTAGATGGATAGACGACGTCTATGATCTGAATACTAAAGTTATCCCAGCCGTGGTCGGGTCCAGAAAAATGCCTACCTATAAGCAATTGCTTTTTCCTAACGGATTTTCTGTGACCGTTCACCCTAAGATGGAGTCTTTGGGTGGTCTTGCCAACATACTGTTGACCACACTTCTTACAGGAAACTAAGTAAATACAGTTTGTAGTAGAACAACTAAGATCAACATACGAGTTAACAGAATATGAGTTACCAGTTAACGTGGAACTAAATGAAGCTGAAGTATTAAAGAGTGGACACGTGAGACATCCACGATGTCCACACTTAGAAATTTTGAAATTATTACATGTAGAATTCGGTGCTAAACAATCATCAAGCGCAATATTACAAGGTTTGATGTCATGGCCTTGCTTTGCTGTCAGAAATATATCTGTCATTTGGATTGAAAAAGGTATTAGTGCATTTCGAACTATTAGAGACTCGGCCGAGAAACCTGCACTAAGGTTCCTCGGGTCTGTCTTCATATTTTTTCTTATAGTTGTGCTCATTATGTTTGTTGGGTGTGCAGGGGCCCGGCCTCGGGGACAACTTGTCCACCAGCAGAATCCAGGCATACACAGGTTAAAATTACAAGCCTCTAGTCCGTCATTCATAATCCAGCCGTCGTCCATTAGAGAATATCCGCGTCCATAATCCAAAGACCTATTCCATATTCCATATAACAGTATTAGCACCAAATTCAAAAAGACAATCATAGTATACATAAACATAGGCTTGTTTCCTGCTAGAGAGAAGCGGTCAACAGTTTTCAATGATGCCGGCAAGACATCATGATGTTCCAGAAATATCAAATCCGTATCGCTGATCAGTATTCTTAATCCATAATATTCGTTATAGAGTCGTCATCTAAAAAAAAGATGCATCTCAGTCCATACAGAGATGGACTAAGCCGGAGACTACCAGAAGAAGGTATGTACACTGTGCATAATGTGAAAACAGAATTCAAGGTAATACGAACTGCTACAGCTTGTAAATCTGTCACTAAATCAACAGGACTGTGTAAAACACCCATTTTAACCAAAACTGCCATTTTCGTCTAAAGTGTATTGGCGAAATTTAAATTTATCTTTATCTGCATTCTTCAGAAAGGTCTCGCTGAGACAAAAAGCTGATGGTTCATAATCTTGAGTTAATAATTGGAGTTCATTCAAATTTGGCCAAACTCCTCTGCAATTCCACTGAATGATAGTTGGTGACTGAGCCATTTTTAGTCTGTATAAAGAAATAATATACAAAACTGCCCAAGCCAAGATATATAAGGCTAACTTAGCGTATGTTAACGTTTTATTTTGGGTAATTCTTTTTGACCTTTCTTTATATTTTTCATTTGTTCTCTCTTGTCTTTTTTACTTTCCTTCTTATAAACTTCTTTCTCTCTCTCTTGTCCCAACAAGTCCTTCGACCTTTGGTTCAAGGAAGTCTCGCCTTTTAACGGACGATCATTACAATCAATATACTCCTCATCAGAAAGCATGGGTGACCCGTTGGTAGGAGTGGGAGTAGCATCGACTATTTTATGCTCTTTGCCGGATTCGATATCTATGGTATTCTTTTTCCTTCTTTTTCTGATTCGAGGTAGCTTTATTACTACAAGACGGCTGACTACTTTCTTTCTCTGTGAACTCTTTCATTACTTCCTCGTTTGGTGTAAAGTTTACATCTACACCGGAGTGAATAGGATTAATGGAGGAATCCACAGACTGCACAGGTGCAACCTGACCCGAAACACTACCAGTATCCGGTAAGTTGTCACCTTCAATTCAACTTACGGAGTTAATACTATGTCAACACTTTCAGTCTGATCAGAAAGCGACTTCTGATCACCTGACTTCTGATCACCTGACTTGACTTCTACATCATCGCAAACCTCACTATCACTGACATCTTCATCTTCCGAATTACAACCTTCATCCATCGCGTCAACGAGACACTCGTAGTGGTTTGAGGTTTTCTCATTGTTCCAGGCGGAGACTATCCTCTGATGACGTTCGGTGGGCTTGCCATCAGGGCCTACAGTCTTCCATAAATCTATAGCGCTGTTGTTTCTGCTGGAGAGCCTCGGCGGAAAGTCTTCCTCGGACTTCTGTGCGCGGAACAGGGCGAGGACCAGATGAATCACCCTTTCCGCCGTTAGCTACGGTATCTCCAGAAACCTGTTTGGCTTTTGGACAGGTTTTTTAAAAGTGTCCTCCCTGGTGACAGATCAGGCATTTATTTTTCAAAGGACACCTCGAGTTCATGTGATCTTCTGAACCACAAGTATAACCTGTTTTTACTTGACCGTTATACCATACAGGAAGTCTCATACCTCCAATTAAAATAGAAGAAGGAAGAGTACGTTTGAATTTCGACATCCAAATTCTTCGAACTCCTGTCTCAAACTCTCTATCGAAAGAATAGAACTCTTTTTGTACAGAAAGAACATCAGCATAAAACTTAAAAGCACTTCTGATCGCAGAATCTGGGAAATCGCATGGTCCTTTCATCTTTACTAGCAATTTCCCTGGATCTATTTCCTCAAAATGGCCACGTTGATCTCCAACGCGAATACCTCCCAGCACTAGGCGAGTTTTGCTAATTTCATTTGCTAGTGTGACGCTTCACAAGGTATTTGATACCTGTACTAGACCTTTGAGGACTTTCCGTTCTGATCCAACAGTGTCTTTTAATGCGCGATATATATCAATCGCATTAGCTTTTTCTAGACATTGGAAGTTGTAGGCTCAGTGACCTATCAAACTTTCTAAATGCCATAGTGAAAAAAAATAAAAAAAATTCAAAGTTCCAGGAATCTCAATACAACTACAAACTACAAATAGTAACACGCACAAACCCCAACAGTAAGCCTTCCCACAGAGTAAACATTTACTACCCCGGAAGAAGCCTCACTCCAAAGGTGAATACTGTATATATTAACAGTACGACAATACACTCTCTCTTCCAGTGAACCGCAGGTGCAGGCTAAACAATAGCCCAGTTCTAGCCTGACCGGTTGCTGGGTAACGACAAGGAACAAAAGAACAGAGAACAAAGAGTCGCGAAACCTGTATTCTGCAGGTCAGCTTACAGCCTACACCTTTAATATGTACATGTATTTTGCCCAACTCAATATACACGAACATGTGCAAATCGACCCAAGCTAAACTGAACGAAAAACGAACCAACTTCAAACCAAACCAAACAACAAGGAAATATATTACACCAGTAGAATACGAAATATCTACAAACAGCGAGCAAACAGTGAGAAGAAGAAAGAGACAGAAAACAATCCGCCCACCGTCTCAGTCACAAAGACCGAGACGGTAGTAATGGCAGCTCTCTGCCTTCCTAAACCAGGCCAAACTGACTAAGTCAGAAAAACGCCCTGAACTGCAAAAAAACTGAGAAATAATTCTAAACTTTTCACCACAGGTATTTGCCAAAAGTATTCACATAATATATTACACAAAAATCAGAGCTAAGATCAGCTGAAATCCGCAGAATTAGACAAATTTCTCGGAGCGAAGTGAAAACACGTCCGAATCCCAATCTCTCCCTGTTCAGATCGCATCTGTAATTGGTAACGGAATCGGTCTATCTCCGTAGAATGACTAGCGGATCAAATAGAGACAGGAAGTGAACTATTTTATTTGTGTATACCGCTGGTGTCTAAATGTTTGTATTATTAGCTTAATACCAGATTCATACACTTCCAACATGCATCCCGCAATGCGCCTTCTCATGGCTATTTTCTAGTCTATCGACTTCGCCACATTCTTAATGTTTTAAATGCAACATTGAAATAGACTGTCACCTAAGGGAAATCACACTTCTATTGTAATTTCAATGAGATAATGGAATCATTACTCATATGTGCAATATTTTCGCCTTTGCTTTCGTAGCACGTTTAAAAACAGAGAAAAGATCGACTAGCGTTGGGTACACAATGTGAACGCCTGATCGCAGTGGAACCGGCTTTTCACGTAGGTGTAAAAAGAAACTAATATACCTATTCCGCATGTCGGGCAATGTTCGTATCCCGAATGTATCTAACTATGGGACAGACAAGCCCTACGATTGGTTGATATTCAGATAAAGTGCTGGTGGTTGAATATCGGTGAGTGAGTCCAAAAATATTGTCTGTAAATTTCACGCAAATCTTCCACGTAATTAACGCGCGCTGGCAATATTTACGACCAGTTGAATTCCAATATTGCCTTCAACGCAGAACTACATGTAGTAAGATCGGGCATCCCCGGTCGGCCTTGTTTCATTGAAATCGGTTATGGAAACTGCTTCTATTGGTTCGAAATTGGCGTAAAAACCATAACAGGTTTAAGCGCTGTTGGGCAGGCCAGCGAAAGAGCCTATGTTACAGCATGCGCACAGTGGCTTCTGTGCGCTTGTCGACAACTGTCTTTTCAAATTTCCGGTTTAGATTTTAGATGAACAATTTGGGCTTGAAAAACAAATTGAATCGCACACTATATCAAAACCTTCTCTGCATTTCATCCATGGGTTTCAACTGTGAATTCTGCTTCTGTCTGCTGGAAATTTTTGGAAACCAAGCACGACTGGAACATAAGCTAAACTCATTCCAGTGAGACCCATCCCTTTCGGGGTAGCCTTAAACACAGCTTTCACACTTCGAAGAACTTAATATTATTTCATCCGATATAATGGCTCTAACACATCATCCGTGAGTTCAATGATCCACTTTCCCTCATAACCGCTTCTACTCTGGTCGACACCATTGTCTCGATATTTTTTAATAACTGGAATAGTCTGCATTCATAGGTTAGGTATAACGTCCATTTATTGTTAACGGCTTTAGTCTAACCACAGCGTTGTGTGGAGTCTGGATGTTTCTCCGAAAAACATTTATTTTGCTGTACAATACACTAAATTCATTTTAACAGCGGATTTGTTCCCAAAAATCTTCCCGGTGGTATTCATGTAAATATATATCTAATAGACCAGCCCGTAATAGATCTTAGCCGTTGATATTTTCAATTTTGGAATGACAAAAATGTTTTTGGTCGAGACACAGCTGTCATCTAACTCGCCTTCTAAGATACTTTACCATTGTCTATTGTGTTTTATATGTAGCGTATCTGAATCATTTCTGGATGTAGACATAGACATCAATATATCCCATCTCATGTGGCGCACTACTGTTGCCCAAGCCGGCGCACACCCAAACACTATCAGCGTATATATTAGCCAGGCATTTCAATGAAGAATACTTTACAGAATCTATACCTTCAGTCTGAATTGAAACGAACAGTCGGACAGATAATGCAAATTTGAGGAAGATATTCAAACCCTGTTATACTTAGGAAGTCGATTCGTCCTACAAAACAATTCAATGCCCTAACCCTGCCTGGCCTGGGGGGGGGGCGTGCCCCTGTTGTTTTTTTTTGCTCCTATCTCCGGAGCATGACCCCCCGAGCAGAGGATCATGAGGAAATTCAAAATGGCGGCCATGTGGTGTACCAGAAAAGTGATGTTTTCCTCAGATTTCTTCAATTTTCTGCATGGAAAAGTGGGTAAAACATTATCATGCAGTTTTTTCGAGGAAAAACCAAAAATAAAAAATTCGAAAATCCAGACCGACCGAAAAATCGTCCAAAAATGCAGTGTAAAAATGTCGTCACTGTGACGTAATCATGTCGGCCATCTTGGATGTTTTGACATATTCTGGTAAAGCTTGACCCAAAGATATAATGTGGTAAGTTTCGATCTCTAGCCTTTGCGATAGTGGGCACTTTCCCTCCTCTCCCAGGCTACGGTACACCCCAAATCGCCAAGACAAGATAGGGTTAGATATGTTAAATGTTGATAAACCCCTGAAAGACGTTCCAATAATTTGTCAAACCATTCTTCTGTTGTGCTCTCAACTTGTCTTCCATTGTCCCTAGACCACTTTCACAACCTTGAACAATAGCGATAGGATTCGCTTTCATAATACACGTAGAAGAAATCTGTTATACTGCCATGTTATTAACGCAATGCCTCAGTTTCTCACACCTGCATGTAAGGCGTTGGTCAAACGAAGCTGATATTTCTTTTGAGTCGTCAAAGGTTAAAATCATGTAAACATGCGAGAGTTGCTGTTAAGAATTAGACTTGTGCGCAAGTTTAAATTAGGCCTGGTACACACGACCCAGTATTCCTTGACAAGTGCGACTAGATTTATGGAAGTCTGTACTGGACATTAGCTTGCTTACATGCTGGTATTTTAGCCGATGACCGTACCAGAGCAGAATATAGTGAATGACCGTAGCAGTCTTCCACAAATGGAGTTTTCCGGCCGAAATGGACGTAATACGTGATACATACGTTTGTTCTACACGCTGCAACTATTGATTTTTGCCAAGCTCCAATTAAATTAAAATGAACAGACTCTGGAGAGTACAATAACTGGACTATACAACACATTAACCTCATTTTAACAGAGGATTGGGTTTTTTTCTCTCAAAAATTCACGTTTTCTAGGTCCGTCCATATTAGTTACAATATTTGCTGTCAACATTTTCAGTCTTGGAAATCAAAAAATGTTTTAAATCGAAGCATCGCTGTCACCAAAATATGATTTTATTCTCCAACATTCGAGAATAGTAGATGGGGTATACAAATGTCTACCATTGTTCGAGGTTTTACTTTTAGGTTGTCTCGATCCTTTCTGAATGTAAACCTAGACATTTAATTGTCGATATGAAATATAACCCACGGATAATCACATATTACATAAGAATAGGATAACTACTTATATTTATGAAATATTTTATACCATCTGATCGAATGAACTACGAATACCTGGTTGATGCTTCGGGAATATCATTTGTATGGTAGAGTCAACTAACCTGACAATAATTTGACAATTGCCTGCTCACCAGGAGTTTGGGTACCGTCGCCGTTGCTGAAACAACTGAAATTACGTCTGTGTCGTGACGGAAAACGACCTAAAACGCATTTGACTCTGATAAGAGATGAATGTAGTTCAATGCGACGCCTCCGTAATACATGTGGTACACTTGAGACAGATCATAAAAAAGGAACCCTCCCTGAACTCCATACCGAGATGAGAGGGATGGGATGAAACTGTTCAATAGCCCTGTTATCAATCTTCGTGTTGTAAAATTCCATGTGCTTCCGAGGAGACAATGCAAAGTATACGATTTCTGTCACTTCAGTGCAATTGTTTTACGTTCATTTGAGATTTTCATTAAGAAGCATATTTTTTACAGAGGTCTGGCATAGCGTGAATGCCGAATGGGAAGGAAACGAATATTCATTATTGGCAGGGTGGGGGGGGGGGGTGGAGTAAAGCATCAGTCACCGTATCCAGTTTGATACACACAAGCCGTTGTTCGCTGTAGAAAGCGGGCGGATATCAGCTGTAGTTCAACAATTGTCAGAGAATAGTTAACCACACATACAAGTAGCTGATTGGAGGACGAAGCGGAGGGGCTATATCATCAAAATGTAAAGATGACTAGCCCGGTTCATACAGAATGAAATATCAAATCTCATAAAACCCAGTCATTTTGAAGTTTTAATAACTTACAATGTAATCTCGTTCAGTTGCTTTGTACAGGGAGTAGTTCACGTTTATGTGCCTATGGAGCTATAATAACATGGGCATTATTCAGAACAGGCTGAAATTTCTAACAATAGTATCGACACACCTTTTATCACGATTAAACTAAACAAAATATTGATACATTTTTGTTTGTAACTGCCACAGCAGTAACGTTCATACCTATTCATGGCCGCGCCAAAGTGAAATATGTTCGACGAAAATGTGGGCCTCCCGTATTCAGCAGTCGTGAGAGACGAAGGGGGAATTTAAGGCTACAGATTATGCGTTTGGTGCCCCCAAAAATGCATACCAATTCAAATCCAGCAAAAAGGCAGCCTTACAAATGAATGGAGATCACCATGAATATTTTATCACTTCAAACCCAATTCCCCTACTCCCCAACCCCTTACTCCCACACGACTATCAGAAGGATATGTTCTCGCTGACAAGGTGTTTCATGATACATGACGTGACCGACCACGTTCTGCATGGCCGAACACGCATCTTGACCACGAAAAAGAGATGTGCCAACATGCATAACTTGGTCGGTCAGGTTTGCACCATATCTTGTGTGGTTAGGGTGACCAGGTTCTTCTGACAGTACACCTGGATAATTAAAAGGCTCCATTTTTCTGATCAACGGCTGCCATTTTAAAAAAACTCGTGACCCCTTTTTCATTTCATATTTCAAAAGGATTATATAAATTCTGTTTCATGTTGTAAATTTAAGAACATTTGACTTTGGGAAATCAGTCTAATGAGGTTTAAACATGAAAACTGACTCTGTTCACTACGAATCCTATGATCTAATTTGTATGCTACAAGTTGTTACCACATATCGCCCCGAGAAATTATGGGCCTTCAGCTGCTGTCTATCAAGTATCCGACGTTCGTTTGGCAGCTGTCGCCAACAACGAATTTCCATAACCGAACTGTTCGCTGCGAAATGCCGTGTTACTTAGTTATGGAGTTGGATCAACATGTATACCGTCATTGAGAGATTAGATTCGCATCGGTATCTTCATCCTTTCTATCTAGTTGGTCGCATTCAATCATTTATAAACCCTATTGAATATTTCTTTCTAAATTGCAGCCAGAAGAAATATTCTATATTCATGATAACTCGCAAACGCAAATTGTCGGACTGCCTCTCCCGAAAGAAAATATATTGTATAATTAGCACAAATGCTAAATATTGAATATTTCTTCTAAATTGCAGCCATGATAAATATTGAATATTTCTTTTAAATCGCAGCTCCAAATTGTCCGATTGCCTCTCCTTGAAGAAAATATATTGTATAATTAGCACAAATGCTACATATTTTCAATCTTGCAAGGACTGGTGATTAAGGAGGTTTAACGCAGCCCTACACCTTATTTGCTGGTCTGTGCAACTTCTCTGGCAATAACAGGGATTATTCTATCGTTCTTCCTGGTTAAACAACGCGCATGCGCTGTTATGTAAGGATTTTTGAGACAGTCGCAAGTACATTTTCATTTGTGGTCTGTGCAACTCCACTCAGACAATAGCAGATTATTCTATCGTTCTTCCTGGTTCAACAACGCGCATGTGCTGGTATATAGACTGTTTAACCCTATCTGGCCTGGGCTTTTGGGGACCTGTCGTGGCCGGGGGGAGGGCGGAATGGCCCTCCTAATTATTTTTCCGACCCCTTGAGCTAGGGGGCTGAAACTTACCACACTATACCCTTGGGTCAAGCTCTACCACAAAATGTAAAAAACCCAAGTTGGCCGACTTGATGACGTCACAGTGACGTCATTTTCAAAAACGACATTTTTTGGTCGATTTTTCAAACAGATTTTCCGAATTTTTTATTTATGCAATTTCCCCGCGAAAACAGCATGATAAATTAGTAAATATTAATGTGATGTGAAATAAAATAGTTTTTAACCACTTTCATCGCAGAAAAGCAGAAATTTTGAAGAAATATGACAAAAACATCACTTTTCTGGGACCGACATGGCCGCCATCTTGAACTTACCCATGATCCTTTCGTCGGGGAGTCATACAAATAGGCTCACAATGACCCCAATATGATAAACTATAAAGTTTCAGCTCTCCATTTTTTGTCGTTCCGAAGATAGCGCAGAAAGTTTGGCAGGGGGGCCATAATGCCCCTCCCCCAGGCCAGATAGGGTTAAGACAGTCCCAGGTAATGCTTGATTGGTGCCTACAGAAGTATGCGTTTTCAAAAGGCGACGTCGTGTTTCACCCACGACTTGTGTGGCAATGTTAAAAGATAGGAAAGAAACGCGAGGTCGTATTTTTTAAAAGGCGACGTCGCGTTTTCAAAAGGCGACGCCGCGTTTCAAAACGCGTCGCCTTTTGAAACGCGACGTCGCCTTTCGAAACGCGACGTCGCCTTTTGAAACACGTCGCCTTTTGAAACACGACGTCGCGTTTCGAAAGGCGACGCGTTTTGAAACGCGACGTCGCCTTTTGAAAACGCGACGTCGCCTTTTAAAAAACACGACGTCGCGTTTTAAAACGCGACGTCGCGTTTCTTTCCTATCTTTTAACATTGCCAAACAAGACGTGGGTGAAACACGACGTCGCCTTTTGAAAACGCGACGTCGAGTTCCGTTGTGTCGAGTTTTACAATGCAAAAACATAGGAAAGAAACGCGACGTCGCGTTTTAAAAGGCGACGTCGTGTTTTCCAAAAGGCGACGTCGTGTTTTAAAAACGCGACGTCGCGTTTCGAAACACGACGTCGCGTTTCAAAAGGCGACGTCGCGTTTCAAAAGGCGACGTCGCGTTTTGAAAAGGCGACGGAAACTTGGCACAAATAGAACACCATAATATAGACTTGCATGGACTTAGTTTTTTCTCGTTTTTCACCAACCAAAGAGGGTGCTTGATAAACAGCGAGGCTCAGCTTACAATGATTCGGCATAAGTCTATTACGGCTTCTGTTACGAGGATACTTCGTAGCATGTGGTGTGTGACGCAGATTGTCAAGGAATCTAATATTTATCAGCGATATCGCGTTCCGCTCCGATGAGGGCTCATCTTACGTAAAATAAGACAGATACATTTCTATCACCGAAAACATCTTGCCACTTTCAGCAAGAACTATTTCGAGCGACCTGGACTGAGCACAAGGGAAAATTTCTCCAAGAGGCAAATCAAATCCGCAATCAATTATCAATTTGGAATGTGACGATTAAAAGTTGGTGACTAATTTGATAAACATGATTCAAAAGAAAATCATCGAAGTGGAGGTTCTCTAATCTCCAGTTGTAGGTTACCGTTAAAAGAAATATTTTAGGGATCAATTTACTCCACAGTGTGTTGTCCTAGATAAGTACTCGTATATGTGATCGGACACTTAAAATCGCAATTCTTTCCGATCGACATGTCATACGGTTCACGTATGAGCACAATTCAATTAAATTTCATTCCATGGGCCATCAGACCTATTGCGGTCTGTGTGTATCAGTCGTTTTATTCAATTTCTCAAACATCACGATTCTCTTTCTAATGGAGCATACAAACCTAGGATTATAGGTTCCGGATACGATCAGAACTTGTTTTCCAGAAAACAAGCGGCCAATAATTGCAGTGCTCAGAACGTGAACGTTACAGCTTGAATTACGTCTTTGGTTGACCTCAGATTTGTTTCGCTTGGCTACGAGTCGTCTTGCGAAATCCCCCACTCCCCCTCCCTCTGTTCTGTTATGATGTGCTTTAACAAAGCTTGAATCTATTTCCATTTCAAAGTGAGACCAATTTACGGTAAATTTTACATGTTTCAATATTCGAAACAGTACGTCATTCTTCCTTTCCCATGAAACGAAGCCTTGCGGCATTTTCTATCTGCCGGAAAGCGGGAAGATCAACAAAAACATTATTTGAAAGGAGGAATCACTAACAACCATATCCTTGTAATCAAATACATGATAATGAGAAGTGAGAGACTAGAAGATGACCATTTATCGTCGAAGGCATAATACAGTATTATTGGTCACTGTAAATGTTTGTCCAAAGGTAATTGCCGACTTAATAAACGATGTCAACTTAACCCTACCACACCTGGGCTCTACACCCAGGATTATGTCAATAGTCTCAATATGACACCAATAATATTCGCGAAAAAAAAACTCAGCTCTCTTGTTCTCTTCCTTCCGGAGCTGGGATAAAAAGTCGCATGGGGGGGGGGCGTAAATCCTCCCAGAACCTCGCTTTTAGTGTTCTAACGCTAAACATGTAATTGAGAGTGTAGGGTTAATATTCATGGCGGATGACAGATGAGAAGAGTCAGCGTCATATGGGTCGCCGTTTATTTCAACATTATTGGGCTACGGCCGCACTATATGCGATTTTGCGTAAGTCAGTGCGATTGGTAGATGCGTTATCGGATAGAAATGGGCAACATACTATAATGTAAGAATGGTCACACTATGAGCAGTGCGTTGACCCCCAGTGTGTTGTCCCCCAGTGTGTTGTCCCCCGGTGCGTTGTCGCTGTGCAGTGCGATTCGAATTGAGAATATTTCAATTTAACTATCGCACTGCACACATAATCGCATGGATTGGCAATATGAAGACCAAATATTTGAGCAATGTACACAGTAATCGTTTAAGACAAATATTAACTATAAGGACCCCGATCTGTGTTACTTATGTCCATCAAATCTTAGAATAGCTTTGTTGAACGATGAACTGGTTATAGGTATCATATACCACAGGGCAATAGATAGATTTTAAGATGACCATAGCCTCAAATAAACCTCATGAAACGGGACCAACTATTTTCAATGATCAAAAACACGATCTTTCAATTTAAGAAAAAAAAACGTCGACGCAAATATCGACGCTTCTGGTGTTACCATTCCTCCATGTGTGATAACATAGAAAGTACAAGCTTTAATGCATGTGGATCGCACTGGTCTAAGCATCGAATATAGTGTGACCCTAGCCTCACATGTTCACGAAACTTTTGATGAATGCAAATATGCATGGCACAACATCAATCGATATAACCTTCGTCTGTTACCTGTGAAAACAATTCTGCTTAGCAGACCGGTTTATACCCGCATAGCAATTTCAAAGCACTGATGAGTTGAAACCGAGGTCACATTGATGACTGATTATTTTCCTATGAACGGAGGCCAGGTGTTGTTAACTAGCGAGTGACATCCGCAAATCAACTATTCACCAATGAAAGGCTGCATTTACTAAAGTTCGCCATGAACCGGCCCGGCGTTATTATAATTGGATCAATTACCCAATGTAGTGAGGCGGCTTAGCAAAAAGATCGTGACACGCTGGACCAAAGCACCAAACTTGGCACATCCATCACCTGAGGCATACAAAACAATATCAGAAGGGGTGCCCATCACTTTGGATCATGTGACGCCCTCTGGCCCCCAAAAGGGCATTTAACCCTATCTGCCCTGGGCTTTTTGGGACCTGTCGTGGCCTGGAGGCCATTCTCTTACTCCTTGAGTTACATGTAGGAGGCTGAAACTTACCACAATATACCCCTGGGTCAAGCTCTACCAGAAAATGTAAAAAAAAAAAATCCAAGATGGCCGCTCTGATGACGTCATTTTTCAAAAACCGCATTTTTTGGTTAATATTAGTAAATATTAATGTGATGTGAAATAAAATAGTTTTCGCCCATTTTTCATCGCGGAAAAGCAGAAATTTTGAAGGAATATTACAAAAACATCAATTTTCTGGTACCCCACGTGGCTGCAATCTTGAATTTACCCATGACCCCCTGCTCGGGGGGTTATACAAATGGGCTAAAAATGACCACAATATGATAAACTATAAAGTCACGGGGTTTCAGCTCTCTGTTTTTTGTCGTTCCGGAGATAGCGCAGAAAGTTTGATAAAATGCCCCTAATTTGATTTGTTATAAAGACACAAAGTGCTAGCTTTAAACAGTTGCGAGCCCCAGAGAAAAGTTCATTGGGAAAAGGGGGTCGGGGGGGACTGGATCTGAATCCACTAAACACAATTGATCCTCCCCTTTCAGTATCATTTGTCTAACAGTGTACATGCACAACCGGCATATAATTAGAATAATGCACGGGTACTGAACCATGCACATATATATGTAATGGTCTTGGCACCCAGTGGAATATATTAGATGTAGTTTTAGACAAAAAAATCAGCTATTCATCTCTCAAACTTGAAAGTAGAAAGATTGAAATTGGAGCGATAAGCAAGCGGTGGGAGAAATTGACGGCGTCTGGCGACTAAAAAGCAACCATATGACTCATATCAACAGGAAAGCTTCCCTCAGCACCAAACATGCAGTCCCGAGAATACGGTGGATTCTCGGATGTAGCCTTAGTATATCAGCCGCGCATTTATTGTAGCGGTTCATGTGGAGATTATGAAATATCCACACGGCCCCTACCACCGGCTTAAGCGGAATTACATACGCTAGCTCGGGTGCTGTGATGGCAGAGCAGATCAAACAAATAACGCATCGAATGTTAATGGGTGAGCGTTGAGGACGTCTGATGGAGTAAACGCTTCAACATGGGGTAAACCTGGTAAATGCAAGAATAACCCAGAAAAACCAACCTGGCCAGCCTTGAGTATGTCCAGCTTTTCCCCCCATTTTACGAGACGGAAAGCTGAATCACAGTTCAAGTTTTACATGAAAATAGGGGCGATTGTTTCCTTTTACACAGGCGATTATGTAAACTTAATTGGTTTAGGTGGTTTCAGCCACCCCACTTCCTTCTAAGAGAATTTTTCTCTGGTGATCCAAAATGAATAAACGTTGAGAGCTGTAACTTAGCGCAGTTATAGCTTATGATATTGAAGTTATTTTGAGCCTGCAGCATAATACTCGGAGCAGAGCATCATGAGTAAATTAAAAATGGATGAAATTAGGGTGTAACTGGAAAGCTCTGTTTTCCTCGTATGCCTTCAAAATTAACCCTACCTGGCCTGGGCCTCCCACCAAATATTCTGCGCTATCTCCGGAACGACAAAAAATGAAGAACTGAAACTCCAGGACTTTATCGTTTATCATATTGGGGTCATTTTGAGCCTATATACATCACCCCCCGAGCAGAGTATCATGGGTAAATTCAAGATGGCGGCCACGTGGGGTACAAGAAAATTGATGTTTTTGTCATATTTCTTCAAAATTTCTGCTTTTTCGCGATGAAAAGTGGACAAAAACTATTTTATTTCACATCACAATAATATTTACTAATTTAACACGCAGTTTTTGCGGAGAAATTGCATAAATAAAAAAAATCGAAAAATATGACCGAAAAATCGTCAGGAAAATGGCTTATTTTTGGGAAATGTTGTCATCATGGCGGCCATCTTGGTTTTTGTGACATTTTCTGGTAGGGCTTGAACCAGTGATGCAGTGTGGTAAGTTTCAGCTTCCCAGCCTTAAGGATAATAAAATTAACGAAGCTGTTAGGAGGCTAACTATTCTTTGAATAGCAATATTGCCCCTCAGATGCCCTTTTGGGGACCAGAGGGCATCACAGAGCCCAGAGCAACGGGCACCCCTTCTGATATTGTTCTATATGTCTCAAGTGATGGGTATGCCAAGTTTGGTGTTTTGGTCCAGCGTGTCGCGATCTTTCCAAAATATGGCCCTAAGCTACCTCACTAATGTCCTCTGTCAACTTTAGTTCATCGACTGTTATGGTTAGTGGTAAAGAAAAACAACCCTACCCTGAGGTTACCTGAACCTTGGGTCTTTAAGCCAATTACCGATATTGGTATTAGCAATATAAAGTTATGATCAAAACGGAAGTGCCAATTCAAATCCTGCCCCTTCATTACATCAACACGTTTAATTGGGACTTTTTAATTTGTATTATCGGAATATATTCCACTCTAGTACGATCCCGTCTGAACACTTTCCTTGCAGTAAGTTTTGAACGGAGGATGAATGCTGAATGACGGTGTGGAGGCTAAGAATGTCCGTTGACTAACAGTGTCCGGCTCCTATCTTCTAACACAGCTAGGACACTTTTTCACATTGAGGACAAGTGACTGTCCGTCCTTGGTTCCAATAGAAAAAGATAGGAAAGGATACTAATCACCAGGACATTCTTATCCATCACACCGGCTCTGACGCCTGAATATAATATATACGACTAAATATTCCGGAGGTAGATGCCACAAGCAGATGATACACCTGACTACTAAAGTTGACGTTTTCTCTCTCTCTCTCTCTCTCATGTGTAAATATATAATATTTTGAACTTAAGAAGCGATAAAAACATTTAGCAACTGCTTACAGGACATGATTGGCTATACACAGGTTTGTATATACCCTCTGTGTACTAGAGTGTGTTTGGCATTAGGCTTTAGAAACGTGACTTTTAATAGGCATACGAAGCTCACTATATTTGCGAGCTTGGTGATAAAGGGTTCATGGTGAGCGCCTACGTGGACAGTATTTTATCGAAAATGGATAATTATCTCAGAGACTGTATTACAGTAATAATAAGTCCAGAATATGCCGACATTACAGTTATACCTTCAAAAATGAAACTTCATTACTGAACTACCCATTTATAAATTAATGGTCGAGTTGTTTTTATTCAATAGAACACTAATCTGATGTGATGGCAGTTCTAGAGATATTATTGTATCTTGAACTGTGGATAATTTAACCTATGTGTGAATGAGATGATTAACTTGATGTACCTGCGAAGAACCTTTACAGCTATTCCAGGGTCACATATTCTCTAATCACTTTTTATCAGTCCATATGGTGAAGATGGTTGATGCATTTACCATACCTTGAGACAAATCTGATTTGGTAATTGTTTGTCTGATTTTTATTATACTAGTGTATTAGTTCACTTTGTTCCGTGATTTTCGTAGTGGAATCATCAAAATATGCCGTTTGCTCTGTTGACCTTGGGGCCTGTAATTGGTGTCACCTTAATACAGAGCCTCATCGATCAGATGCTTCAATCAGCTGACAAGGTTCTGCTTTTATTGTTAATTCGAATCAGTATCAGCTGTCCTGGAAAATAATTCCGATTGTAAGTTGTATGAGATTGTACATGTATGAGGAAATAATCCTGTCTATCCTATCATTCTACTGATGTTAGAAATAATTTCGAATGCAGTCCCACGTTGTAAACGAAGGCATAGCAACCTATCTGAAGTGGAGATAAAAAGGTTGTTTTTGCCCAAAACCATCAATTGGAGATATATATCCACATCGGATGGTATTTGAGTACCAGTATCTAATTTGCATTATGATAGACAACATGTTTTGTTCTGTATTACAAATACGCTATACAGACTTTGACTTGAAACCACTGGAACGGCATGTAACATTACAAAACCTATTGAAGTCGCCTGAAGATTTTGGAGTGTTATGGTGAATTACAACACATATAAGGGAAGTGGGAAGAGGTGCCGACATACTGACTGCGTCACATGACTTCACAGAATAGTCTTCTGGTTAACCTATTCTAAAGCACATACCAAGAATCTAACGATTCGTGGTATGTGCTGTATCTCAGGTACGCTTTTATTGTACCTGTTCATGTGGCAACTTGGATGATATGACCACACGGCCCCTAGCACCGGCATAAGCGGTATTAGATAGAAATCTAGAGAGCTGTGATGGAAATGCTCTGACAACTCGTATACTGGTGAAAAACAATCAAAAGTTATTAAGCAATTACAAGCGTCTAGTCCGTCATTCATAATTCAGCCGTCGTCCATTAAAGAATATCCGCGTCTATAATCCAAAGACCTATTCCATATTCCATATAACAGTATTAGCACCAAATTCAAAAAGACAATCATAGTATACATAAACATAGGCTAGTTAAAACATAGTATACATAAACATAGGCAAAAACGATCTTTGTTATCAACGTTTTAGAGAGGTAGTTCTCGCTAACCATTTAAAGAAGGATTAAAGTTGAAGATCCACTGGTGTTTCTGAGGATCTAGAACTCGTGTTTTGTTTTGATAGCTCATCATATAACATTTGGTAAAGACGATAAAAATGAAGGAATGAGTGATGCAAATGGCTTTTATAGTCGATCGGAATTTTCTGAGGCATGCACATGATATATATCTAGATCCTCTCGAAAAGAAAGAATCCCAGCTGGTTTCCAACGTCTGTTCATATTTGAGCAATTAAGGCCACCATATTAGATCTGGGATACAAATAACATTACTGGGGTTTTGAAGACTCCTTTTCAATCTAACCGCTGGTGAAATCTTATATTGACATGAACCGAGATCTCATATCAACGATTTTGAATAGATATGATTATATTTCTCGAGATACGGTCTAGCTATGTTGACTTTAAAAGGTCAAAGATGGAGATGCATCTGTCCGATATAACGAACAAGAGTTTTCGCTATCGCAACCATAATAATGATGTTTCTAATGCAAGCGATTAATACTGGGAATACTCCACATGCATGTCAGTCACATTTTATTGGATACTATAATTTTCATAACAGAATCTTCATACTATACAAAACTGTACAATTTCTCATCTGCTCGATTGGTTTTATATAGATATTTACCGAATAATTCAGGAAAATTACTAAAAGTTGGTCATGTAATGCCCAAGGCCTAATTTTTAGCTCTTTCATTCTTGGTATTTACTCGTCGTTACGGATGTAAGTTAAATGATACTTACTCCCTTCTGGCCAGTGGTAATGGAAATCAAAACCTTTAGATCTTTGTTACCGTCATTTTTGATTACAGTGATCAATAAATCAATGGGTCCTTTGTATTGACGCAAATGGGGGCATATACACTTAGGATCACTGTTACATATCTGCACTGAAGTAGCTCTGACGTTAACTGTTGTTCTCGCACACATACGTGTTATCATTTAATAATTAGAGAGCAAAACACTCGTACACGTAACGATCATCAGCTGTTTCCTACCAGAAGGGATCGTCTGGACGTCAGATTACCATCAGACATAAATTGAAACTACGGAATATCACCTTTCACACATAACTGTAGTACTTTTCATTCATAAAAGCCTATGTCATAATTTTCATATGTAACTTGTTACATAACACTTTTAAACGCGCTGATTGGATAATACTTGTAGCGTGAGAAAATACATTACAACGCTTGGTCGTGACGTCACTGAACTACTTTCACCATTGATAAAATTTTACTACGAAGTGTGTCATTGTTGTTTGGCGAATCGAGCCAGCCCGCCACTTTGGGTACCGTAGATTTTGCAATATCTGCATGGAATATGCCCGATGTTTGATTATCTGGATAATTAGAGACTTTACTCGGATTACGTATTCAGCCTAGCATGTCGTCACCTCGCTGAGAACTCACTAACATGTCACGCGCATGATGACATTCATCGAACACGAGTGTAAATCGTGGCATGACATGTTCCAAATTCTATAACACTTGTGTCAATACCATCGAGCTAACCGTGCAATTATTACACGATTTACCAAGGTGATGTGAAATGTACATGTGTCACATGCAGATGTTCATTAAGAGATTCCATTTCACAAGTCGGATGAGGAAAGGGACGTCTGCTTATGGACGCGGATATTCTCTAATGGACGACGGCTGGATTATGAATGACGGACTAGACGCTTGTAATTCATACAAGTAGCAATCGAATAAACTAAACAAATAAATTACAAGATGAAATTTCCTTCTCAAGTTTAACTGTTGTTTCCATCGGGAAATTGATTAACAAAGCGACACAAATAGGCAAATATCCACGTAATTTCCAAACAGCTGACTCAGCTGACAAAACCACTCCTCATTTGAGAGACCACATAAACTCGTCCACTGACATTGGCACGATGTCCACCGAGACGGGAGCATCGTCCCAACATTGGGTGGACGAGTTTTTTTTTCAAAAAAGGGAAAGGTTGTCAGAGTTTAAAATATGTTTCCAACCTTTCATTGTAATCTTTGGTGATAATCAATTTGAGTAGTGCAATATAATAGATTTTAGGGCGCGGGCTTCGCCCTAAAATATAAACTTCCCCACACTAACCGTGCATAAAATAACCATTTAGCACGCCTATGAAAACATTACTTCTTAAATAAATAATGTATGAAGAACAGCTAATTAACAATATACACTTACTGCATTCTGTTGTGAAATGGTATAAGATATTTTGAAATTCTATGGAAACTGATCAGTCTTATTAGGGAGGTGCTAAGACTCTGTTGCATGTTGGAACTATATCGGCTTAGCGTATACATCAAATTTTAAGGCTGTGATGCGCCTGATCCAGGGCAGTATTTTGACTGGGAAGGAAACAAAGACAACACATTTTTGACAGATTTGAAGATGAAATCGAATTATTGAGTTATAATTTGCTTAAAAATAGTTATGTGATAAACAGAATCTTACACTCGTGGCAATATAATATGAAAGTTATGACACTCGTTGAGTAAGTTTTATATGTTGCGAGCTTTATAAAACTTACTCAACTCGTGTCATAACTTTCATATTAAATAGTCACTCGTGTAAGATCCTCCATGTGTTTGATGGACATCAGCCTGGTGTATCTTGAATTATGGACAGCTTGACATACTGATATGCGTTGATGATTGAATACTTTTGCTGAGCAGGCAAAAATGCGTAAACTGTGTGAGGAGGTAAATCATTACAGTAATTTGGTTATGAGACATGTAGAGCACCGATAATAATTTACAATTTAAATTTCAGCGATGGCGAAATAATGCTGACGATTGGAAACATTGTCTTCAGACATATATGTAGATGCAGTTTTCAAATTGATGACGACTGGAAAAGCGATTTGGATTGAGGCATTATTCGAAAGACGAGCCAAATTTATTGAAATTGTTATCTGAAAGACATTTCAGCAGCTGAAAACTATCCATGGGCAAAGACATCCAGTGCCGAGTAAAGGGCTTTGTGAAAGATTGGTTGTTGCTTAGACTGCTCGAAAACGCAGATGAGATACATGTACTCTGTGAAACGTCGATTGATAGCCATCATATGACTATTGTTGTTTCTATGTGCAGGTGCGGGAACCGTAAGGCAGTTAACGTGATAGAATGTTTTCATATATGGTGTCCAGTGCATAATGTTAACCATCTTCAATACATCTTCGAGCAATGTTTTCAGCTATTATATTTTCCAAAAATATTTTACAAAACGGACTAATAGTACTCTCCTGGATGGAGAGAAAATACGAAAGGCCAGATTCTCAGTACACGATGGTCTTAATGAATGGAGAGAAAATACGAAAGGCCAGATTCTCAGTACACGATGGTCTTAATGAATGGAGAGAAAATACAAAAGGCCAGATTCTTAGTACACGATGGTCTTAATGGATGGAGAGAAAATACAAAGGCCAGATTCTTAATACACGATGGTACAGTTGTCCTGTGTATTCTTGAATACACCAGTTTTACCCCATGTTGATCAGACGTGCTCATCCATTAACAACAGATGAGTTGTTTGAGCTGATCTGTCATCACAGCTTCCGAGCTAGCGTATCTAATTCCGCTAAAGCCGGTGCTAGGGGCCGTGTGGATACTCCATTGTCTCCACATGAACCTTTGCAATAAAAGCGCAGCTGAGATACCAAGGCTACATCCGAGAATCCACCGAATTCTCGGGTCTGATTGTTAGGTGTCGACGAATGCTTTCCTGTAAAGTCATATGGTTGCTTTTTAGTCGCCAAAACGTCGATTATCCGACCTCTTGCATATCGCTCCAATTGTATTATTTGACAAAATATAAAACATATATTCCTGTAGTAAAGGATACAGCTTGGCCTGCATTGTGTATCTGACTTTTTTTCCAGCCCTATCAGCTATCCCTAGTGGGTGCCCGCAAGGAAATTTTACAAGCAAATGTATTCGTACCGTCACATTAATGTCTTAAATATCGCCTCTGTAGCAGCCTACCCCTGTAACAACTAGCCTTGCTCTCCCTATTTGTTTCCTTCCAGAGTCACAGTTAACAGTTCTGAATGAATAGCGTATGTGTGATGTTACAAAATTTAATAACTTTGAGATTCGGCTAAATTAGTTCCACTTTGTTTTCCACTCCTCTCCGTTCTATTCAATTTTATTCGGTGAGAGGAGTGGAGGGTCCCATGAACTCAATCACATCTCCCCAGCCCTGGATCTGCGCCAGTTGACTGTAATATATGCTGACTGAAACGGGCATCCGCATGATCATGTAATAGTTTTCCTTGTTCCGCAATTATCCGTGCGAATTCATCTTGTTTACTCCGCCAAATGTGAGGCAGGTAATCAAATTACAGTGAGTTAGATATTTCAGTCCGTCATCATACTTTTGCTTTCATTCTGCTATTGAATCAGTAAACTTTTAGGAAAATAGCCCGGAGTGCAGTTTGATGTATGATATATCCGCCCGCAGGTTCCAGATGAACGTTCATTGGTGCTTGTCATGGTCAAGAAGATATCAATGACTGGAACTCGGTAACATAATTTGATGAAGACACAAGAAAATGAGAGCGGCGCCGGATACAAAAACCTCTTATTTCAATCGATGTCATTTTGTGCTGGTGATAATGAGGGTGAAGTTCATGAAGACATAAAAACCATATAGATCTTTCTGAACAGAAGACGGTCGGTCCCCAGACGGCCTTTCATTTGGTAAATCGATTATACTCTGTCGGATCAATAATTTACTACCACAACACATACCACTGTATCTGGTAACTTGAATTGAAAGAGAACGATAGTTGCATATTCCGATCATCTTACATTGTCATACGCGGAGTATCAAATCGAAAAACGTTTCTGTTGAGGACGCTTATCCAGTGCATTGCACGATGGGAGATGGAAATTTTACTCATGCTAACACTGGCATGAACCGAAACCTCGTCTAAGTGATCTAATTTATCGAGTCGCCGGTTTTACCGCTGAAGCAACTGCCCTGAGATTTGAAGTACAGTGAAACCTGTGAATATTGACCTCTGAAAAGACCAACAACCAAACTCTTTGGTCCACTTTTCCTTTCATAGTAAATACCTATACCAAGACTATGAAAACACCGGAACCTGTCTCACCGGAACCGACCGTGTTTTTGAATGCAACCTATCTAAACAATGTTAATTGACCCTGGAAACAGCGATGCAGTACGGGTCTAACCGACCAACAGTAGATGACGACTCTATAACGAATATTATGGATTAAGAATACTGATCAGCGATACGGATTTGATATTTTGGAACATCATGATGTCTTGCCGGCATCATTGAAAACTGTTGACCGCTTCTCTCTTGCAGGAAACAAGCCTATGTTTATGTATACTTTTGTCTTTTTGAATTTGGTGCTAATACTGTTATATGGAAATGGAATAGGTCTTTGGATTATGGACGCGGATATTCTCTAATGGACGACGGCTGGATTATGAATGACGGACTAGACGCTTGTAATTCTGATTAACTCTCCGTCAACCCTTCAAGGTGTTTCAATGTCATTGTCTTTCTTCCGTTAACATTGTTTAGCTTTTGCCTTCAAAATACGGTCGGTTCCGGTGGAGACAAGTTTCGGTGCTTTCAGGCTCACCAATTACCAAAATACGAATTGTCAGAGCATTTCCATCATAGCTATCTAGATTTGTATCTAATACCGCTTATGCCGGTGTTAGGGGCCGTGTGGTCATTTCATCCAAGTTGCCACATGAACGGGTACAATAAAAGCGTACCTGAGATACAACACATATCACGAATCGTTAGATTCTTGGTATGTGCTTTAGAATAGGTTAACCGGAAGACTATACTGTGAAGTCATGTGGCTCTGTCAGTATGTCGGCACCTCTTCCCACTTCCCTTATATGTGTTGTAATTGGTATAGGTATTTGCTATGGGCGGAAAAGTGGACCAAAGAGTTTGGTCGGTGTTGACGAGATTCCGGTGTTCCCAGGTTTCTCTGTATCATGATTTCTAGTCAGCACGGTCTGATGAATAAGGTTTTTCTATCATGGACGCGGAACTTGTCCAAGTATGTCGACTGGTATGACAAATGTCGGACCTGATGCAATGGTTATCTCCATTGAACTATATTTTAATCCGTTTGTTTACCTTCGAAAAATGAGGTATTCTAAAGCTTCCAACAGCTCTCGTTTCAAGTGACCTTTTGCAGAGTATATATGCTGAGGATATAAATGGCCACAGTTGCTCTGAGGTACATATTCACCGCCTTGAGCGAGTAAACATTGCGTTCGCTTTAATATATGAGTCCTTGTGTTGTGAAATGTCCATAAAAGAAGTTCCGAGACAGTAATCGAAAGACCTATTTCATATGACAGTTACATGTGGCATCAATTCCAAATCTGTATGAAATGAAAATAATAAAAATACAAGATAATTTTCCGCAAGAGAAAAGCGATCAACACTGAACTACACACTGCTTTCTGCCTACATACTTTTGCTTCATTTTGCAACTGAATCAGCAAAGTTTGGGAATCCGGGAAAAAGAATTAATAAATGTCATGATATGAGATACGACAAGAGGCGATGTTGTCCATCCTACTTTTTTACTGTTAGATACGGAGAATATATCGGTAGATTAGGAAATGTACGTGCTTTCATGTGGTTCATTGCTGTAAAGGGCTTTCAATGTGTGTGAGGATCAATTAAGTATTAGAGGCCAGAATCGAGTATTTGATGAAGACGCCGAGAAATGAAAAAGGTGATGGATACAATACCACTTGCTGTCGATCGATGTCACCTTCTTATATTGATATGTGTTTGGAGACAAGTAAGAAACGACTACATTGTAGTGAAATCCTGTGGCCGCGACAAAATACAACGAAAGACATATCAGCGGAGGGGTGGGCTTCATACGAGCAGTAATTCTTGTACGTTAGAACACATATTTTCACAGGCGTCTGAATTTTAGAATTATTACACCTCATATTATTTATGTGATGCATATATGTTCGTTGTAGCGATATAGCCAAAATAGCAAAAATTGGATCCATCAAAATAAGATGCTCTTCTCGGACAAAAGACGACGATGCAAAACTAAAGCTTTATTCACAAGACTGTCCGTCGTCCACCTGGAAACAATACACCTGACTCGTTATTATACACGTATAAAATATATTATCAGTCGACATAGACCTTGAGTAGTTTGCATGTAACCAGTACATCGGTTTATTCCCCGTACAGTTTAAAATATCTGCATGTAAATTTGCAATCCATCCATTCAGATTCAAGCTCTGTTTAACTTTGTAGCAAAGTATTTTGAACAAGTCAATCCATGTCCTTCTAGAAAATCCAATATGCATTAACCATCGGCACAAATTTGTAGCCATCAAAGTTCATTTAAGGCTCGATGGTACTGGTCAGCTTTCAGGATGATGTGTCTATGAAAGAAATATACCACATTGTGATATACAGAATATCTTATGGATCATATATGTTCCGCTTCATGATATTCAATCCTTTCGTTGATCAGTATGGAACCTCCTGGTACACTTCTACTACGTCCATATTCCTCAAAGAAATTGCTCCACGGTCTCCACCTCTGCAATAATAGGGGAGATGAGAAAGAGATCATTAGATTAGCAAATAGTTACAAAGCTGATCCACTAACAAACGTTGCAACAATTTTCTTCATCAATCCTACAGCAAAATGCATGTACTTTGAACTGCCGCAATTCAAACTCGTCTTAATCATGGGTATTTCATTTTCCCTTTCAATATGGTAAAACTGTTTCCGATTATGTCTCTCGGTATGCATTTGCGAATGTAAGGAATCTGCATGCAAATAGAGCTACGAAGGAAAATTTATGACGTTGAGTAATAGAAACGTCAATTAGCAGGCAATGGTATGACCCAAATGTTACATTACATGGAGTTAATACACATTATGTACTACTGTACTTTTATATTATGTTTTACCTGAATTTGGCATCAGCTGTTCTCTGTACTTGCCTCTGTCAACCTTATGTTATGTATAAGACTTGGTTCTACGGGTATTATTTCTGCAAAACAAAATCACAGCAATGTATCAGCGGAAATAAATTAGCTAACAGTCGTCAATCAGGGCTACACATGAACCCCACGAATGCCACACGTAGTCGCCTCTTGCCTCTCTGAGGTCTATTCACTGGCACCCCAGATCAATCCCTGGGCGCCCCATGGGGCCTAACACTACATTAATCAAGATCCTCCGATGAATACTTTCCCAACGTGGTTCATCATGGTATAAAATCGTTTAAACATAGGTTGAGAAATTGATTCAATGCATTATGCATTGCGAATCTATCAGAAGATGAATATGGTATTTAGTAAGGACCAGAATTATGATTTGTTGGGACCAGTATTATGAAAGGATGGTAAAGTTGGAATACGGTCAACAGTTATGGTAAGATAGAAAATAATTACGAAGCAGCCATGTCAGAATGACCAATTTTGCGTCTTTGCGTCTCCCTAAGGGACACGGCGACTTTATCGGGCGGATTACCCAGAGTAGATTCTCTTTTTTGTGCAGCTATATCTAGATGTGGAAATTTGCCAAGATAGATACAGGTCTTAGATTCATACATGTGGCTTCATGCCCATGTAAGACCTGACATACCGTCTCGACAACAATCAAAGCCGTTCAGAATATTTTACAAAGGTAAGTTTTGATGAACGCTTGATGGCAAACACGCTTTTCTCGCCCCACCACTCTCCGCCACTTGTATCCTTCGGACGAACATAGGTACTCCATATTACTTTTCATACGAATAGTCCCAATCATTTGTGTTCTAAATGAAATTATATGTAGATGATTTATATTTGTATTTAGTTTCATGGAGTAATCTCCGGGGACACCTACGCTTGATTCTGTTCAGACTGCTGTTTATCATCGTGGCCGCAAACATCGGCACTTCTGAATGGGCGACGTGGGGATTGATTGGTCCAGCTGAATACACCGGATGTAGACGTTCCGTTCAGGAAGACGCTCGTCTCTGTAGTTGAGGTAGGGCTCCGCTGGCCTGTATCACTCTTGTCCGGTTCCACCTGTCTGTCATTGTTACATTTCTCGACATTTACAGAGCTGTTAGATAGAACTTTGTCTCGGGGTAAAAGGAACACATCTACATAGATCGGCTCAGATTCTCTGTCATAGTACCCAGACGATTCTCCCCCGTTCCGCTCCATATCGTCCATGGTTGCAGAGCCTATGCTGAACATTGCCCTCTGTGTATGTCCCTCTGGGGCCACATCGGGTAAATCTGAATGATCGGAGTGTCTGGAATCACTGCTCGCCATGACATCTGGTAACCGGCTATTCACTGAACAATTACTGTTATCCGGTACAGCTAAATTATTTGACAAATCCCTGCGGCGACGGTTAGAACAATGCGGGCACACTGTATATACACCAATGATGTCATCTTCGGCAACAAACTGTATATTGACATGTGGACCGATATTCCCATTATCCAGTTCCGGGAGCAGGGCGTTATGCTGTGGATGGAAGCGAACTCTCGGCGTGTTGGGACGGGTCTTCTTCAAATCTTTATCATCGGAATCACAATTACAAAGAACTCTGCGGAACATTTTGCATATATTTTGAATGAAGGTTCTTCGTACTAGGATATAGAGCCATGGATCTAATATCTGGTTAATACTGGCCAGTCTAACGCCTAGTAAATCTGCCATATGATCCGACTTCCCAGTCGCCAATGTACGCACAATCTGAATCTGAAAATATAAAATAGTTCTGTATTAGTCTCTCAAAAAATGAACCTGCACCAAATTGACAAAAACGAACAAATGCCCGGATATTTATTTGTTGTAACACAGACGCAAGTATGTCGCTGTTGTCTGCAGGAATTAAATACACATAATTGTAATATTTCGAAATCACCCAATTCGAACAGCCAACGTCATACAGCCAATGTATCCTCTCGCATTAATTTATAGGTTCCTTTAGACATCTTTACTGGCATCAATTTCGCGTTACTGCAGTAATTTGTTCTGCAGAGCAATTAGGATTTAACATTTCGTCAGGAACGACAATCAACACTCACACGATCAGCGGACCATCGAGTGACGGGCGATTCTACATTCTTGTAGCTTCTTGTTGATTCACGAAATAACCGGCATTCATTATTAAAAGTAAGTTTCGTTCAGGTAGGCTTAGTAAGAACATTTGCCAGTTATTCTTAACGCGATTTCCGGTCTACGTAACAAAAATAACTTTCGGTTATATTGAAATCTAGATTTACCAAGAGGCATATACGTTGTGAAATCAGTCGGATATTGCCATTCAAATATGTAAATATGTTTATATTCATGAACTGACACTAGATCATATAAATATCTGTATGGACACAATTTTCTATCAACATTCAAGACAATTTTGTTGTGCGTAATTTTTTCGTTATTGTACATTATGTTGTTATTCATATATACTTAGGTCGACTATAAACGGTGCAAGCAGTACCGAGTTTGTGCACATCGACAGAAGAACAGTTTGGACAAGCATTAAGTCCAACGAACGCATAAAATCGTGGTTGGAAACAACCTTATCAGCACTCAGATGATCCACAATAATTTCAGATCGCTTTGAATGATCCAGAATTATCATTTCTACCTCTAAATTCGCCGCTGTAAAACCCTTTTCATGTATTCGTTTGTATATGCAATGCAGCTACCATAAAGAGGAACTTATTCTCTGAGTACTTTGCTCACTGCGGTGGTATTTGTCCACAGATAAGTGTGGGGTGCTTTGAAACAAAGCAATGTAAAATGAAAACGTGAGGACGAATGCCAATATCGTATATATATGGAATAGATGTCTGCAGTCTACGGTAGAACAATTCCTCAGTGTTCAATGGCCCACAGTTTCTGACGTCTATGTCCGTGCTGAAATACGTTTTCAAATATAAACTACATTTTTCTGGCACAATCTTCTTCAAATGTAAAAAAAAAAAAAAAAAAAAAAAAAAATGGGTAGATGAAATATTGAAATCATCTTGAGCCTATTTTCCAAATCCTAGTGTTTTCCCGAGGAAGTTTCAAGTAATGACATTTTTGGGTAGTTTTGGACCAATTTCGAATTAAAATATTTGATTGCTGTGTGGTTATCGTCTACAGTAGATGATCATCTGTTTTTTCAATATAATTATTTCCATTAAATCAAAAAAAAAAATTCAGTTCCTCGTCCGACGTCAATTATACTCTCTACGTTTTAAAGGGAATATATTTCGACAGTGACACCGTGGCTCAAGTGGAACGTATGAATTTGGTATCCATTCCTTGTAACCGTGTTTAGCGATTTGCTGTTAAGAGGACAAGAGCGCCAGGTGGTTTACGACGTGTGTAGACGATGTGTGTTATAATTCTGTGAGACGTCTATGTGATTTTCTGCTAATAAATAAATCACATTGTTGACGATAATTGTTCGGTAAAAAAATTATTGATTGGGAAGAGGGTATCTGATAATGTGAGAATTAGAGCTCCGTTAAAGATATGCTCGTGATATCTTTCTCTCATTGATGAGCGTTGAAAATCGGTGGGTGGAAGAGTACTGGTTATTTAGTGTCTGTGTTTTTGCAGTCCTTTGTTCCTCAAATACCATAGGCAAGCAATAAAATAGAGTGGCTGGAAAGAACATTTAAACCAGTTTATTCTGCGTGGAAGTTGGACTGTTAGTCACTGTCACCTGGTTGAATTTTTCAGTCGCGGGCATGATCTCTCGTTTTATAATCTGACCAATAAATCAGTCTGATTCACATTTCGTGTATAAGATGTTACTGAAAGTGAATATGTGCCCATACATATCGTTGATGATTGCGTTAGCCTTGAAAGTATCAGGGTTTGCGGTTCTGCGACGTAAAGTCGAGTATACATGTATCTTTGTCGGGATCAATAGGGTATTAACGACGAGAAATAAATAACACAATATGACAAAGGAAGATGGAACGTGGAAAAGACAAAGGAAACGGATATATGTTAACGTTGATCGATGCCACTTCCGCAAGTTGATCCAGATATGCCATTTATGAAAACATATCTCGTATATATCTTTGCGAACACAAGTCATTTTCCAGACGAACTTCCAATTTGGTGGGTCGATGTTACCATCACTGCACGTACCTTACTGGGACATAGTCTCATGTCTAATTAGGAAGATATTATTTTTTGTCATTTAGAAAGTGATCGTATAACAATATTTTCGTTATTTTGGTATTACACTATCTTAGTGTAGCACAGATACTAGTGCTGAAAAATTGGCTGATAACTAATAAGTATCTTGCTCTGGCACGGCTGAATGACTGGACATGTATGATATTATGAACTTAGTTTTTCTCGTTTCTCACCATCCAATGAGGGCGCTTGATAGAAAGCGCGACTCTGCTGACAACGTTTCGGCATAAGACAATCACGGCTTCTGTTACGAGGATACTTTGTGGCCTGTGGTGTGTGTGACACATCCAGGAGTCCAATATTCATCAGCGATATCACGTTCCACTCCGATTA